>QGQB01000043.1:0-163448 GCA_003385265.1 Neonectria hederae | reverse complement strand
TTCTAAGGGATAAGTATATTTAGCTTAGGATTTATAAATTACTTTAGCTTTAGTTAATTAAGAAAATAAATTTATATATTTCTAAGGAATTAATTTACTATTTATAATACTCTATCTTTATACTAAAATTACTAATAAATAAAATAATAATATTTAATCTAAGATTTATAAGAATTTAATTAGCTTATTAATATTTAAAACTTATAAAATCTAAATAATTAAATAATAATAATAAGTTAAAATAGATTATTACTTTTTTACTATTTAAATATTATTAATTATTATTAAAATTAATATAGTAAAGTATAATTATAATTATTAGTAAGGAATATAGTATTTTAAGTCTTTATAATTAAAGTAATAAAAATAAGCTCTAAATTTAATATAAGTAGTCTATATATAGAGAATTTAATAAGATTAAGGTTTAATTTATTATTTTTAAGGAAATTTTTATAATTTATAATTAATATATACAATTTATAAAAGTAAGAATATTATAAAATTAAAGCTTATAACTAAGATTTTTATATAAGATTAATTAATTATTATATATAATAGGGATTTTAGTAATATAGATAAAGGTAATATATAAAGAAGATTATCTATAAGATTCCTTTAGAGAATATCCTTATTTAGTATATTTTTTACTATATAAAGATAATAAGAAGGGATTAAGAATAAAGTAAAATTCTTAAATTATTATAGGATTTACTAAGGCTAATTATACTATAGGAGTCTTAAGTAATTAATTAAGGCTAATTATACTATAATAGATTATTAATTAGCTAGAGCTTAGTAATTAGAGGACTTAATTAGTATAAGCCTAATACTCTAGTGAATTAAATTGTAAAGCTAATATATATAATAAAGCTATAATTACTACTATTTAATATATAGAATAGGTAGTTAATTATAAAAAGTAAGGGTAAAAGGTTAAAAGAAGGATGATTTCTTTACTATAATTAGTCTATAGACTAAGACCTTAAGGATCCTGGTCCATTGGACCATGTGATTGCTTACGTAATCATCGTATTATTCTGCGACCGCAGCCCGAAGGGCTGCACGCATCATGGCGCCGTTGGTTACATCCTTGCCAATTCGTTGCTTGGGTTCACAAACGCACACCCGCTTGTGACACTGGTGTTCCCGTCAATTGTCAGACTAATCGAATGGGTTACAAAAGAGTGGTGACGGTGCCGTCGTGTATCAAAACAGTTGGTAAATTTATTAGCTTGTTCTATGTCTTTGTGGACCACAAAAAGCTCGGCCAAAAGAGGCGAGAGAGGCGCGAAGGTGACATCCAGAACCGTGACAATGATCCGCTCACCAAGAGACGGGTGGCAAAACCATAGACCATCTACACGCTTTCGACATTGGTGGCCATGATTACTACGGCATGGAGTTTGTTCCTCAAGTACTTTGAGCTAGTTGTTGGGTTCTTCAACCATAATAGACATAACACGTTGGTAGAATGGTTTCCATTAGAAATCAAAATAAATAGTCTGCCTCCTTGTATCATCTCATGGGTGAAGATTCCGAAGATAGTTCCACTTGTCTAATTTGAACGGCGATAGGACAAAGGACTCAACGAGCATGTCCAGTCAAGCAGAAGGTTTCCACGGCAGTCTGTCACTAAAGCTAGAGAATCCTGAAACTTCAAGTGACTTGAGCTAAGTCACAAACATATACAAAAGTCTAAGGAGAGGGCGTGCCGACCGCGTCTTGGTGAGCTTTCTTTTCATTATTAAAATTGTGCTCAGCATTATTATACTACGAATCATACTTGCGGGAGCTCTTCAGGGTTTCCCCACAACCATGCATCCATCCACGCCATATCAGAGTCCAAGTTCCCCTCTTGGACATCTACCATTTCCACCAAAGACAAAAGGTGGCCAGGAGACATTCTATATGGATCTGTAAAGTTGCCCTGAAAGTCTCCCTCAACCTGCTGGACCTCGGAACTTGGGGCAAGACGAGCCTTTTGGGTTTCTTGATTTACATGTGAGGGCTGTCCCTGAGACACCTTTTCTGGCTCTTCTTCCGTCCAAGTCTGAACCATAACCTCCAGCGACTCTAATTCGGACTTTCGGAATCTCGCGGGTATGCTTCCTCGGTCGATGAGGTCATCAAGAAGTAGATTTGATTCGCTGCGTAGTGCTCGATAGTACTTAAGTTTGGGGATGAGGAAGTGAAGCAAGTTTAACACAAAGGCAGCCGAAAATATTCGCTCCAAATCGAACGGCAGAGAGCATTCTAGACATAGGTTAGCCTTGACGTTGAGAAATCAAACTTGATACGCACCTAAAATCCCTTCTTTTCGAAGGGCGCTGAGAACATTAATCATGGTGTTGCATGATTCAGCACAACTTTTCAACAAAGCCTGAGTGGTTTCAGAAAATGATCTTGACGCTGTGGGATCCCGAATCCCCTCCCGTAACCGGACCTGAACAAGATATAATAGCAGGGGATACATAGTAAGGAGGATGGCCTAGGATGTTAGCGAATATGTCATGTAATAACTGGTTTCTGATGTTTTGAGCATACTTGGTGGTAGATAAGGTGCAAGTGTGCTGCTGCACGTGAAATTCCTGCCCCGGAGTCATCAGAGGGAAGAGGAAAGCATCCGTTGAGGTCACCTGCAATGAATGCTATCCTAGTGAGAACCTCCCGCACACTCGGCAAGAAACTCGTTTGCAGACGACCCTCAGCACCATAAACCTCTGAGGAATGTTAGGCAATGATATTTAGGAGTAGAAGTAGCACTTACTTCTAATAACCTGGAAGATGAGTCCTGAGATTATGACATGGATGTATAGGGAGGTATCGTTCTGGGTGCCATCCCGATTAGGCATGGGTGTAGTAATATCCTCCTCGTGTATGGACATTGGAACACCCATTGTTGATGAGAAGGTTCGCTCTAAGATGTACACTGTCCACCAAACTTTGTGGCAACGGCTTGCTGTCTCGGGGCTCCAGACGCCATCTGTCGGGCGTTCGCGGTGCAAACCAAACACCAAAGACATGCGCGTAGCTTGCCCAGTCTGTTGAAGTTTTGCGACGTCAGGGATTGATGGGACGTCAATAGCCAAGGGTCCCTAGACTTACGTATATGTATGCCGAATTCCTCATGTCGGCGCTTTGCAAATACAGCGCGATGATGCAAAGTGCCTCTATGGCTGTCAATGCATCGTTGAATAAGTAGGAAGAGTCGGGCATGAGCGACATAGCTCGAGTAAAGAATTCAGATCCCGGCAGAGTCCTTGATCCCTTTGCAGGATTCGTTCCGACAGCTTTGGCCAGTGCTAGCACGGCAAGAAACTGGACGTACCAAATCCTATTGCTTTTGGCATACCGATCTGGGTCCATGTAGAACTTGTGGACTCGGTGCATGAACTCTGCTTCATCAAAGAGGTGAAATAGCTGACCGACATGGAACTTGAGACTTTCAATCAAGTAGGTGGCGTGGTCGATCGATGGGAGATTGCGGAATTTCGCAGCATCATCGAATGGCCGATTCCCCCAGTTTAAGTCGTAGGCCCGGCTTTCTTCGTTGATCGCAACACCTGGAAGATCTGATTCCTTGAGGTGATCACGGATGACCATGAGTGTCTTGCGACTGAAGGACCAAGTTGAAGATTCTCCAAGCCATCCTTCAAGGCCATATTAGCGTCTGTATCTCATGTTCAGAGAGCGAGTTCACATACTTAGTCGGCCTTTATCATCAGATACATATGATGATTTCACGGAAGCGAGAGGATTTGAAGGTTCAGTGGCAGACTCCGGCGTTGACTGTGAGACCGGAGTGTATTCGGGCAGGTGATATGGTGCTGCATATTCCCCAGACCCCGAGGCTGGTGTCATGGCCGTATCAGGAGCCTCGGTTGAGGATGCATCACCAATAATAGCTTCTCCTGAGCGAACCGCTGCCCGCTGTAGCTCTTGAAGATATCTACAATGATGTCAGTTGTGTCCCGCTATTGCAACGGCCCCCACGAGCTGGCGTGTAGTCTCCTACTTTTGTGAGACAACGATCTTTCTTCCCTGGTCGTCGAAGTGACAGTTCAAGTTCTTCCGCGAGCAGCTCATGCATGGATGAGACCCTGAACATCGGATCTTGCGCTGGCGACATCGCTCGCATCTTGGATGAAAGTGCATCAGCGAAGAGGCTCAGGGGACAAGGCTGGATAACTTGACCGGGATTGGCGCAACTTACGCGGTGTTGGCTCGTCTGCTGCGGCCAGAAGCAGTAGTGAACTCCATAACTAGTTCCTCGCTTTTCCAGGGCTACTCTGTATGGTTCGGCGCAGGGTACTGTCTCAATGCTTAGCAGTAAGCACCACTGGTTGATGGTCTGGAGAAGGAGGGGAGGGACGTCAAGATGTCGAACCAATGGCAATACCGCGGATGCACTTTTTTTTCGAAGACGGACAAGCAACCAATCAGGAAACGAACTGTTCCTCAGAGATAAGACTTCGGGTTTGGGAAGACCATCTTCTCCGGATACTTGCGGCTTCTAAGCTAATTGCTCGCGGTGTTGATTGTCTTCCCCGCTTATTGCGCTCGCCCGCCGTATTCTTGCCGGTGTTGAAATTCCACCGGTTGCCCGAAACCGGCGCCGATGCCTCCACTATGTCCATGTCCACTCGTCCACCAGCTTACACCAATTCAGGCTTGAAAAAGAAGCTTCAATTCACAGTAAATCATAACTCATTGATACTTGATTCAATTACTTATCGAGCAAAGATTCAGTTCGTCATTTTTCTCCAAGATACGGAGATATGAATCGCGAAACTTTCGACAATCATGACCTCAACTTATCAGCCAGCTCTCCCAGAAGTTCTCAGCTAAGCATCAGGCATGAAACACAATCTCTCCAGCACCACAAAAGGCATTTATCAGTTCAAATGAAATTTTTGGAGGTATTTATTCTGGATTTTAACGACTCTTACATGTATTTGTCTTTTCGTCAACAAATCTCAGACCTCTGATAATGACGGTGAGAGTGACCAAGGGAGATCAAGCAATGTGATTATCCAACACGTTATCTGATTGGATTTGTGAATCCTCTTTTCAAGATGAGTACGTGAGTAACACAACACAGGAGTCAATCCGGGATGACTTCCCGCTCTTCCATATGTTTTGACTCCCAAAATACGATACCAGTTTAGAATTAAAATTTACCCCTACTACGTATTAATATTCCTCTCAACTATAGCGAACTACCCAAAGAGCTAATTCAGATGAGGCGAAACAGTCTCTAATTTTTTCTCGTCTGTGACAAGAAAACATTATCTCTAGACATGTAATGTCGACAGCTTTCGTCTTTGATTGACCTCGGTTCATGGCAGGCCAGCGCCCTATGCCTAATTGATGGACTCTACAGTGTATCATATCTTCAACTCGAGTATGATCTAGTGGTATAGAACTGCACATGGTATAGCCACACTGATTAAGTTCAAATTGCAAGGTAATGCCCTATCCCCCAATCCTCCACTTCCTCCAGAAGGGCAAGTGAGACTGTTGCATATGTCACTTGTGTCAAATGGACCCACAAACAGGCACTTTCGAGGTGACGACTATCAAGCACAACTGCCGTCTCTTTACTTGACCGGGCGCGTTGTCCCACCGTTTCCAGACTCCTGCGTCCCTCACCTTACCGGATTCTATTATCGTTGCATATTACTGGAGCATTCTGCATGCATGGTTGGACGACCCCCTGGCCGTGTCGAGACTTACAGATGGTTGTACTTCCCGTCTCTCCGAACGCTCCTTGTGGGCGTGCATCATTGAACCCGCGTCCTGGATGGCTAGAAAATGGCGTGACAGTCTGCCAAGTAGCGGGGAACATGCAAGGTTCTTCTCAATGTTGTTGGCTGACAGCTGATCATCACTGTTGAACCAACAAGATACGACAGTCGTATATTAACCCAACCGTATACCTTCGGGTCCCTTTTTTCCTTCTGCTTCTATCACTTCTCATACAAGAGGTTCAAAAGACTCGACACAAGATCCTTCTACTCTTCCTTCATACGTCCGTTTGACTCACCAAAGATGTCAGCCTTACATAACGTTGACGAGCGGATCGAGTTTGTGAGTGCTTGTCCTTGTTTTTGATAATACATCAAAGTTCCCCGCTCTGTACCGGGGGTTCCGAGAGGCCCAATTTCACTGCCTCAAGAACTAACCATGCTAGGACCCGAATGTTGTCGAGGATGATGACAATGATTCCGCTCTTGATACGGAAAGGTATATCACAAAGTCAACCTCCATGGTCACCTTTTGTGATTTCGGCATTATGATGACACATCAGGACACTTACTGACTCCGACCCAGTCGCAATGATTCCACAGCCTCCATCACCTCCAGCATTCTAGAATATCGCAACATCCAGGGAAGAACCTATCAATCTTCCAAGACTACAGAATACTGGTATGCATATGCCTATGCTTCGAGAATTTCATTAAATCCTAATACCTGCCACAGGGCGCCGAACGATGAGAAGCATCTCGAAGCTTTCGATGTCGCGTACGAGCTGCTCACCAAACTGTCCTGTTGACTATCGACACTAATGTTGTTCTTATTAACAGACATCAATGGCTGACTATGATGCTGGATGACAAGCTTTATCTTCCGCCTATCGGAGATAACCCTCAGGTAAGAAGCCCCCTTGCGCGCCATCTGGCCCGAGTTGACTAGTGTGCAGCGAATCCTAGATGTTGGAACCGGTACAGGCATTTGGGCCATGTCAGTATTCCTGTCATGGGAACCTCCGATTCTATGACTCGTCTCCTGATGAACCCGAGCTAACCAAGATTAGCGACATGGCTGACAAGTTTCCCTCGGCCGAAGTCATTGGGACCGACATTTCGCCCACCCAGCCAAGTTGGGTACCCCCTAACCTTCATTTCCAGATTGATGATGCTCAGCTGGAATGGACTTTCCGGCCCGAGCACTTTGACTTCATCCATATCCGCTATATGCAGGGTGCTATCGATGACTGGCCGGCGCTGTATCGCCAGGTCTATAAATTCCTCAAGCCTGGCGGCTGGTTCCAGCATATCGAGCCCGACATTGAGATACGCTCTGACAATCCAGAGGTTGAAATAGATGAAAAGCAGTAAGTGTCACAGTCCCTGTACCATTGATACTGGTAGCCTGCTTGGATTCAAGAGTGCGAAGGGCCGGGGATGTCCATCACTGAGAGCAGATCCATGTTTATCGCGGACTTCTACTAACATGGGGTTGCAGCATCTTCAAACAATGGGCCCAGCTGTTCTATGACGCCGGCGACAAGCTAGGACGTACCTTCAAGTTCTCAGACGGCAGCATGCAACGGAATGCTGCAGATGCCGGCTTTACTGGTATTGTTCACAAGACCTTCAAACTCCCAATGAATCCCTGGCCCAAGGACAAGAAGCTTAAGGAGCTAGGCTCGTTCGTCGGCCTCTACATGGACCTCAGCTTGGATGGCTTTGTGGTTTATCCAATTGGCCAGATTCTTGGCTGGAGCTTTGAGGAGACACAGGTTCTGGTAGCCAGGATGCGAGCTGGCGTTCGAAGCCCTAAGAACATGACGACTGGGTTCATGTATGTTTCTCCAAAGTGGTGTGGAGGCTGTTTACTGACCTCGATCGCGATAGCCACGCGGTGTATGGACAGAAGCCGGAAAACTCGACGTAGGCTCCTTCGACGGATACTGTTACTTCAGGAGTGGCTGCGCAATTTGATGGTTTGTTTAGGCGAAGATGGATCAACTTCTGTGCTTTTGCTGCTTCATCTGACTATGATCGCACTGCTCCATGACTAGGCACGGACGGCGTGAGTCTGGACAAGCTAGAGGCGAATTCAATGCACGTTGTCGGATGTTGAAGAAGAAGAAGAAGAGGAACTAAGAAAGCCTTGCGTATTCTCCAGTGTGCTACAAATTTTCAGATCAATATTTGTGTTGAGGGTTTTCCCTGGGCTTTGGCTGTGCTTTGTCGTCCATCCTTGTAGCTGTCCACGTTCACAAGGTCCCAGCGTCAGTAGAATCAGCGGGCGTAGTGGATAAGCTAGGCGTGCACCACGAATTGAGATTCTCTTCATAAACGAACCAACCTTTTCCCACCTTTCCTGAGCTTCAATAAAAACAAAAATAAAGCAGACAGCGATGTCATTGGACTGCACCCACAACCATTCTCCCATTGTCCCAGAGCGAGCACTGAGCTCATGTCGAGTGAGGACTTTTGTAATTCGTGCCCTCGGATTAATCCTCGCCGAGCATCACACCCGCTGGCCAACAATTTATGGCCCAATTGCGAGAGAACCACCAACTTCGTTATCGTGGTCCACCACAACCTCCTCCAACGCTGACCCTTTAGATGCAGGCATCAACGCCGCCTGATATCTACTCGGTAGAGTTGTCCTGTCCCCCGTGAGCTCTTCCGGTCCATCCGCCGGCATCCAGACACGATGCTCGCGCTGTCAACGCACAGCAACGTGTTCGGCATGTCGCTGCCGCTGGTCCACGCCGACAACATGAAGAAGGACAACTGGGAGGAGGGCCACACCCGAGCCGCCGACGATCGACTCAAGTCGGCCGAGGCCCTGTCTCAGGTTATCTTATACGAGCGCCTCAGGCACTTCACGTGGGCGTGGTTCACGCTTATCATGAGCACCGGTGGCATCGCGCTGCTGCTGCATGGCACGCCCCATCGGTTCCGCGGCCTGGATGTCATCGGAAAGATCTTCTTTTTGCTCACCGTGGTTCTGTTTCTCCTCCTCTTGGCTGGCATGACTTTCCGCTTCATGAAGTCTCATTCGGCGCTGAAGGCCAGTCTCATGCATCCGACAGAGAGCCTCTTCTTCCCATGCTTCCTGCTGAGCATCGCTACGATCCTAGCCAACACTGCGTCCTACGGTGTTCCGTCGACTGGGCCTTGGCTACCTGTTGCCCTCAGAGTGTGTTTCTGGCTGTACGCGGCTCTCTCGACCATATCAGCAGTTGTCCAATTCTTTGTCCTCTTCAACGGCGCACGTCTCCCCATTCACTCCATGACGCCGGCGTGGATCCTGCCCATATTCCCAGCCATGTTAACCGGCACGCTCGCAGCCAACATCATGCCATCGCAACCCCCCGATCAGCGCCTTCCAATGCTTGTCGCGGGTGTCACTTACCAGGGCCTTGGATGGATCGTTGCGTCACTCATTTATCCTTTATATCTCGGTCGATTGATGCAAGACGGCTTGCCAGCTCCAGCCATGCGACCGGGCATGTTTATCGCCGTGGGTCCCGCCGGCTACACAGCCGTGTCCATCATCGGCATGGCTCGCGCCATTCCCTCCGACTACGGGTATTTTGCGACATACCCTCTCGCAGAGCAGGTTCTACGGATCGTGGCACTCTGGGTCAGCATCTGGATATGGTGTGTGGCGTTTTGGTTCTTTGGTTTCAGCCTTCTAGCGGTGTTGGCTGCGGCGACCAAATGGAAACTTCGGTTCTCCATGGCATGGTGGGCGTTTGTCTTCCCCAACGTCGGGTTTATGCTCGCAACAGGCTCCATCGGCGAGGAGCTAGATAGTCAGGGGATAAAATGGGTGGCAAGTGCCATGTCCATCTGTATATTTGTCATGTGGTTCGTGGTGTTGTATGCCCAAATTGTTGCCGTACGGCACAGGAAGATTCTTTGGCCAGGACGCGATGAGGACAGACGATAGGTCGGGCTCAGCATAGCGTGAAGGTGTCTAGGTTTCATACTGCGTGCCCGGACCGGCATGCGATCATTTCTATACGCAGATAAAGTGTTAAACGGCCTGGTCGAGAAAAGTACTCGGAAGATGAATCTCACAATAGATAGATAGTACTGACGCCATGTGATAGGTGGCTTGTAAGAATGCATCAAATAGAATATAATTAGTCCTTTCTCTTGTTTCTATAGGTTCAATACCCTTGGCCGTTCAAGCAGTCGCAAGCAGAATCCTCTGATCTGCGTAGGTGCTTACTCCTTCTGTGGCCAGATCATCATCATCAACGGCATCCAACGTCCAGCTCTTAGGCATCTTTTCACCCATCCAATCGATGCCCTGCAAAAGCGTAACCTCTGCCTTTTCTGATATCTCTGTAAACCAGTACCAGGTTATCGCCATGCCGGCAGCTGCGATTGCGATGGAGATGAAGCAAGGGACGAGCACGGCGACTTCTGGCCATCGCGTAATGATGAAGTACAGCGCCGTGCCCGCTATACCCAGCCAGATGCCCAGCGTCACCATGAAGATATACATGAAGTAAAAGAAGAATATGCTGATCGCGAAGACAATTACCAGTACGAAGAAGAAGACGAATTGGGCGATGGCGCGGTTCCCGACGGAGTTGAGCCGTCGCGAGGGCGAGCGCGCCTGGGCCGATGTGAAACGGTTCAGCATTACCACGCGGCAGTGCATTGCGAAAATGCGTATCGAGGGAGACCTCAGAATAGAGCGTATCAGATACGTCGTCACGAATACCACAGAAAGCGCCAGGCCCCATGTCCACATCCGAGGCGGCGCCTCGGTCAGTTCCAGTACTTGCATGGAGAAGACGGACGTGATGAAGGAGAGCGGCACAAAGAAGAAGGCTAGTTCTGTGATTTTGTTGATGCCAGCTGTTTGGTCGATGACCAGAGAAGATTGGGAGATGCCAGTGGATGCAACGAGCAGGTTGAGGGTTTGGTCTGCGCGGGTTTGGAGTGTTCGTAAATCCGCCACCAGAGCCTCCAGCTCCTGATCCAGCTCTGTCGAATGGGAAAGACGCGCCGAGTTGGAACTAAGATGGCCAACCCAATCCAGCAGCTCTTGGATACTTGACCGTATCCAGGCCACGTTCTGTCGCATCATGACTCCAAAGGACTCAACAAGGTGAACGTGGAGATCGGCCCCCAAGTCAGCGTCAACCTGATCGATGACGAGCCGCAGCTCGCCAAGGAGTTGCCAGTGGTCGTCGAGGGAAATGCTGGTGAGAATTGCAGGGATGAGTGAGTCATCCTTGCGCAGTTGGCTCGTCGGGATCGTGCTGATGTAGCGGTAGACGAGGTCAAACGTAGACAGGGAGTATTTCCGTGCAAAGTCGCGCTGTCGTACATAGGGCTGAGCGTTGCGGTAGTTCGAGCGCAAGTTATGCTGGTACTCCTCATCGTATTCGGAGTCGCTCGTGTAGGAAGAGTCAGTGTCGTAGCGATCCGAATTATCTTCCTGCTTCGGGTCGTCTGGATCGTCGCTGTCACGCCGCCCCAGCTTTCTCTTCAGCCTGGCCTTCTTTTCCTTGTGATGCTCCTTTCTGAGCTCTTTCTTCTTCTGCCGCAATTCCTTCTTCGAGACTGGAGGAGGTGGCGGGTCCAGATACGTCTCGTCTAAGTCTGGAGTTCGCCAGAGCTCTTCTTCTGTGTACGACTCAAGTTCCATGGCGCGGGGCATGAACGTAAGCGACGGTGTCTCCTCTTTTGTGGTTGCATGCCGCATCCGACGCATTGGGTCGAAGAGTAGAATGACTGCGATCACGTCAGCTCACTGGTCACTCCTCATTTCACTGTGAAGACTGACTTGTCTTTTTCCCTTGCTCATCAACACTCGACCAGTAGCTCGATCCTTCAGGTGCCAAAACTCTCAAATCTCGATTGGACCACCACCCGGGGTTTCGTGGCAGACTCTGAAACGTGCTGTAGGCACGGTAGACATTAGTAGTCTTGACCCTCGCCGACGTCCCGTCAGCATTGGGTTGTTGAGCTGTGTGAGGTGTGCTCTGTTTTCTCTTCCTCTTCTTTGCCTTCTTGTCTGCCCGCGCCTGTCTCTTTTGCGTCATCAGCAAGCCATTCTTGTCCAGGACAACGTCCCGTTCCATTGTCCACCGCCCGTCCGCAATTCGCTTCTCAATCTCGTCCTCGTGGAAGCCCTCCCGGCCCAAGTAATGGAGAAGGCCCAGTCGACCCCAACGGATATGCGCCCAGTTCCGCGACTGAGTTCGCCGGGGCAGGTTCCATTCTGTGCGCTGGCCGACGCCCGGTAGGGCGCGATGGCGGAACCTGGTCTCACGTTCAACCCAGTTCAGCCATACGGCGTTCTTCAGCTTCAGTCCGCTGTCGCTGGCGCCGTAACTCGAATTCACCAGGTGCTCGAACCAAAAGTCTGGGTCAACAGAGTACATCTGGCCCAGAGCACCCATGACGAAGCGGCTCAGATCACTGACCATGATAACCCGCACCTCGGAGTTTTCTGGACGAGCGTCGAGTGCCACAGCAAGGGCGTTTTTGTTTGTGATGAGCTCACTCCGCTGCACCGTGTCATCGCTGAGGTAGTCGACGATAGAGACAGAAGCGGATTCCAAGCCTTCGAAGCGCTCGCGGCGCGTGACGTTGAGCCATCGCGGATCCCATCGCGCGCGATTATCCAGCTCGTTCATGTAGAGCTCCGACAGCGTCTCGAGCCAGTGCCGCAGATTCGAAAACTCCTCCGCCTCATCAACTGCCCACGAGCTTTTGCCAACGCCCGTTCCGGTTGTATCCATATCGCGCCTGTTCCGCCCGTAGGACAGGGAACGTCCCTCCTCCTGGAGCTTGAAAGCCGCCTGGTTTCCGACATCGTCTCCGGGTTTCGCGTCGCGCGAGATTGCATCGTGGCCGCCGCCGTCTGTCGAGTTGCGGGGGACGTCGTAGCGCGGGTTCCAGCGCTGCGAGGAAGGCCACGGAAGCTCATAGCCGCCGAGGCCTTCCTCGTCCCGGGCCTCGACAACACGGCGATTTCTCCTCGGCATTCGGAGACGCTGAGGGGGTCGGTTAATTGAGATTTGAGAGTCACGAAAGAAATGTGCAGAAGAAACCGCGACCTTTTCGATGCCGCAGGGCTGAAGCAGCTCCAGTTTGGGGCATCAAGCCTTTTCCTCTTAGGGAGATTACCCCTGCAAGTCATAATGCAGCGTTACATAGATTTGGCTGCCAAGGTATTTAACGATTCTGTCGCAAGGAGCGATCAACTATCTATAGAGATTTAATCTTCGTCAATTTGAATGCTTCAAATCGTGACCCTCAGCCCTATTTGCCGCATTCCGCATTGTGTCCGACATTGAACGCAGTGCCGAGTGAGAAGTTGGATGCCGGCAATCCTGTGCAAAATAAACCGGCAGTGTGTGCATCGATAGGACTTGGGTGCTTGGGTGCGCCATACTTATGACTTGTCAGTTGGTTTCGAGTGGAATCGTGAAGAGGCACAGAACGGGCATCACATTCGCCTGTTCTTGGCACATGAAGGGGAGAGGGATAGGAAGAAGACAAAAGGAGTCCAAGTCAAAAGACTAAATCTCCTGACGACCTTTTACACCGCTGGTCAATTCGCGTCAAGTGACTCGCTATACAGGCTTCCCCCGTTTCGATTTTCCGAATTCATCCCAAGTAAACGAACTCATCCAATTGGTGGAATCAACAAGGATGGTTCAGAACCACTCTCGGTGTCGCACTTTTAGTCACCCGAAACAGGAGAACCCACCACCTAGTCCTAGAAGTCGCTTCATTTACATTGGAATGGCACTTCTTAGTATTTCAATACGAGCACCAAGTGGACCTTAGGTTACATTCCCTTTTCAGACTCCGGAGCCTGGCGCATGGGATCTCCCGAGGTTGGGAGACGGCACGTCGTTTCTATGGTAAAAACGGACCACGGTGTCGTCCGAATAGGGCAAAATTCCTCCTGCTCCGGACCTTCTCCTTAGGGACCGGGGCTGCTTCTGAAACACCGACAGGTATATCCCCTGTTTCTGGGACAAATTCTCCATGAACCGAAACATCGGACGGTGATTTTCCAGCAACTAGGATATCATAGGCCTCAGGCGGTCAAACCCAATTGTCGTCAAAGAAGTAGATAATTAGGTTGTTTCCGCTGCTCTCAATGGACCTCCTCACAACCACTCTCACAGCCATTCGATTCTCGATTCAGTCGCCGGCGGATATAAACACCTTACAGTCCCGTCCAATCATCCTATCTCCAGAGCCAACTACTCAAATCGCCCGTCATGTACTCTCTTGGAGCCATCGTTACTCTTGCAGCCGCCCTAGTCGGTAGCTGCGAGGCCGCCCCCCAGCTGACCCGTCGCGATACTTGGGGAGGCGCCCTTTCCCTAGGCCCTACCACATCGACCATCATCAAGGCCGTCACCACCCTCATTCCCGGAAAGGCCCCTCCTACCCAGAACGGCGTCCTCTTCTTGTGGCCGGGCATGTCCAACGGCACCGGCGATCTGGTTCAGACTACCCTCGAGTCTTGGCCCGACAACTCCTGGTGCGGCGCGAAGCCGGGCGAGTGGTGCGTTCGCGCATCGCTCTTCGGCTCCTTCGGTCAGCTCGACGGCCCCTCTGCTCCTGTGACTGGCGACCAGAAGGTCAAGATCGTCTACACTCTCCTCAGCGATAACGACACCTGGCGCCAGGACGTCACGGATGCTGACACCGGCAAGGTGCTGAGCACCTTCGAGCACAAGTCGGGTCCCTTCATGCGTGGATACGGAACTGGCACTGAGTGCAACGACAACTGCACCCCGACCATTGCCAAGCAGCGATACATCAACACCGAAATCACTCTCAAGTCTGCGGATCCCAACTTTGGAAAGACCCTCGGTGTGTCCCAGGGCTCCACCTACACCGGCTTGACCAGCACTGGTGGAGGCAAGGTCTGGAAGATCGCCGAGATCTCGGTCCCTTCCATGTCCTAAGCGAAGTCACCTGGTTGCTTTGTACACACGACGAGTTTGTTGGGCTTGAATTCTGTAAATACTTTGATGTCAACTATATATACGCGCTGTGTGAATCAGATTGCGAAAATTTAGAGTTTCCACTTCGACCCATCTCACTGCTGCGATTGATGTTAGTAAAAAGTCTCAATCCATAATACGAAGTAATTCGGAGACGAAACCCAAGTGCACTAAAACCCATTTCCGTTTCTATATTTGAGGAATCTAGAGTTCAAGCTGAGGGTGCCTAGGCGAGTCTCTGTGAGGACCAGGACTAGGACTACGTCCCTGTTGTAGGTACCAGTTAGATTTTCCTACCTCGAGGAATCTGACCTAGTATAGACAAAGAGAAGGCAAGTACTTTTCACCCACCAGCCTGACCAGTTGACGTCAGATTTGTCTCAGGAGGCGGTTGACTCGACGAATGTAGCAATTTTATTTTCACCTTGTCTTGCTATATCTAAGGCAGGTCATCTGTCACTATAACGACCAATACATCCAGCTCATCAAGGAAGATACAGAGTATGGATTGAAAGCTCAAGGTTGGCATGACCCTGAAATACTTGCGTAAACCCCGCGAGAACTACCCGATATTTTCAGATCGTCACGATTGAAACTTCTCTCTTTAGATACTTATCGGAACAAGTCCAGAATTGTACCAAAGTTTGGGACGTGTCTCTACTGTTGGCTATCAAGGCCCCTAGGTGTAGTAAAAAGAATGACATAGGTTCTATATCCAATGTTATCCAAAAGAGCGTAATTTGTGCTCGCCATCAGGATTTATCAAGATCTGTTGCCCAGAATATCATCCGCATCACCTCCTTCCTTATTTCAGAGTTAAACACATGTGTTTTGGCAGTTCTGTCCCTGTCGAACACAGATAGACCCGCACTTATCACCACACCAGGTGCAATACACTGCAAGCCGAATTCAGCGAGTCTTTCGTATCAGTTGAACAATCAATGTTTACTCACGTGGGGGGTCCTCCGCGAAGCAGCTTCCATCACCGATTGTGCATTTATCACCCTGGCCAACACACTCCCTGCATCGAGACTCGAGGCCCCGACCGAGCAGTTGATGTGGCTAGGAAGACCCGTGAGCTTAGAGCCAAAATTCAAGTACAACAGGACAGAAGGGAATCTTGACTCACCACCTCGCGGACGATAGTCTCTCCATCTCGTTCTACGACCTCGACGCCCATCGGAAGCGAGCCAGGGCTGGCGCCAGAAGTAGGAGTCATGGCGGCGACAAGAAGAGTCAAGATGGCGGTGATCTTCATTTTGCCTGTTAGTTGATGCTCTTGTGGGTGGGTTGTGCGATGTTGTTGTTCTTGCTCTCTGCAGATAACCAAGTGAGGTCTGATGAGATTAGATGCGCTTTTGTAGGCGAGATCCGTACTTCTTATATAGATTTTCATTCTCATAACTCCTCATTCTCACAGCCAGACGGAACTCGGTGATCGGCTATTTCCCATTCCAGAACAACGAAGCCTACAAGCCCGAGATCCGATTGCGCCCAGCACTTCTCCCGCCTCTTCCGTCAAAGACGCCCAATCATGTTCGGCTGCAAAGCTTCCAAGAGTCAGCATCGTGGGAATGAAATCATCGTGCTGCGATCTACCATCGATTTGTCGCAGTGATCCCGTAGGATGAGGCGCTGTTAGTCATCGGGGGCCTCGAAACGGCAGATCGGCCAAGAAACCATACGGGAGAAAAAGCACAACTAATAGCACTTGACTCTAATCTGTATGGAGAAACTGGGGGTACATTCCTTCATCCTCGTGACTGTATAGCCTTGCTACTGACTCTGACGATGCTTGAACCATGAAATTATCATAATGCGGGGACGGAAAGTTTGATACAGAAGCCGTCTTACCCGTGTCCGAGTCCGAGTCCGTTTTCCGTGTCCGAGTCAGAAGATCTTCATACGGGACGGCAAGGCTGTGCTGAGACAGCATTGATCTGACCTTCAGCTGAGGTGAGATTGATGCATTGTGAATCCTGATCGTCATTCTTCAGGCTGAAAAAAGACTATCAGTGCCGTCCCTCGGAGGACTTTTGTTTGCCAACTGCCGATTGGTTCGTAATAGGAGTGGGATTTTCCCCTTGACCTTAGTTATGTTGTTGATGTTAGATTCTGCTTCTCAGTAGAGAGCTCCTACAGACTCTCCGCTAATCACAGGTTGAGGGCAGGTTGTTAGCTCTGAAACCATTTGAATGCAAAAAGGAAGGTGATACAGAATAAATGAGAAGTCATTTTTTATTATTATCTTGAATTACCAAAATCAAGCAGAGATAAATAACGAAGCGATGCATGATGACGACGAGGATGTAACGAAGTGGCGTGGGGCAAGTATGCATGATACAAGTACCGTCTTCCCCTCAAATGAGTATCCACCGTGTATGCCATTCTGGCGTAGATGTCTGGTTGAGTGCTTTCCGGGTGTATCTAAAAAAGTCGGCATGACCTCCGAGGTCAGATGATAGATCGGTTCAGATAGTTACTACTAATCGGCCCATTGTCGTCAATCCAGATGGTGTAGCCGCATGTTGGATTCGTTGTAAGTTTCTTGGACGCTTTCTCCGTAGCCCATGGTATATAACTCATAGCAACGTGTTCAACGGGTTCCGAGTGATCCCATCCAGCCACGTACGTCTAGGGTACCAATAGTTCTCGTTCGACTTGTCGTTCTTATTCCTATATTCGACCCGCCTACCGCTCCTGGCCGCACTCAACACCGCTATCACCAGCCAAGGCACCCCCTCTAGTGTAATCGAAAATCTTGACCGATGCAGGCGATGCGCACTGCGTCGCTGTTTACTGCATCGTCGTCAACTACAACGCTGATGTCCTGGCTTGAGCGCCGTTGGAGAACGAGTCAGCTACCTTGTCAATTACTCCACCTGACTAAATGGAACCTCCGTCACCTTGTCCAATCAGTGGTTGGCGACGTCCCGGGCGTAAAAGTGTGACGTAGTAAGATGAAGGGTGTGGTAGGGATACTGTTCCCGGCGTGAACACGGCTGCAGCGAAGGGCCGTCCGGTCGTGGCATCAGGTCTCTACAGGATTCCTCCACTACATAACATTGTGTTTTTTTCCTTCTGAATTTATGGCCTGCCTCGAGAAGAGCTCTGACGAGCACAAAGAAGAAAGGGCTGTTTGAGACCCTGGCGTGCTGCAACCCGATGCGCGGAGAACGCGCGTGGGATCCGGAAGCTAAAGTTATAGGGGTTAGATTAGCAATTTATCCCCTGGCCAGCGAATTAGGGGACAAAGGTCGGATTCCACTTCACGCGACGCGACCGGCCAACGCTCCCGTTTTCCTCATAACCCGCCTCCTTTTGTGTTGCGCTTCGTGTTTTCGCGCCAATAGCTGCACAAAATTGTCTTCAGTTTAGAATCCCACTTCCATCTCGTTACCGTTTTGCCACCATTTGTCAGTGCACGTACAGCCACAAATTCACAATGCCGCCAATCCGAACAGCCAAGAACAATACAGCTGCCCAAGCTCCTGCTGTCAACGCCCTGGCGATGATGATGCAAAGGAAGTCCATCCCTAAAGGCGTGGAGGATGCCCGCTTTGCTAGTAGCGAGCGTGACTGGGACGGCAACTACGAACGGGTAATTGGAACGTCTACGAAGAACATCCTCTTCGGCGATGCGTTCGTGTTGACTGAGTAAGTAAGCTTCAAAGCTTGTAAATCTATAGGTCCTAACGTCATTTCACTCAAGTGATCACATTGACGACATCTTAGCCCTGGGAAGGCTTATTTGCAAAGGACTCACACAGTTCATCTCTACGCATGGAGACGTTTGCTACGATGCGCCCCGTGGCGGTACACAGTCTTTGACATCCGCTGCGGTTGTCCGCCTAGCAAAGGGATGCCCCAATCTGAGGAATGTCCAGCTCCAAGCTGCATGTAGCGTCGATGACGAGGGCCTGCTTGGGTTGTTCCAGAATTGTCCCAACCTAACCTTGGTGGAAATTACCGGCCATTCTCGTGAAAGAAGCAAGACCCTCTCTGGAAAGGCACTTGATGAGTTGCGAGAGAACCCAAAGTGGGTTCCCAAGTTGAAGACGTTGATCCTTGGCGAGCCGGAGGAAAACAAGGTCTTCATGAAGGCTATGCGCGCTTTGACCAAAGAAAGAAAAAAGCTGGTAGTCCGTTTGCTTCAGCGATCAGAAATCAAGAAGTGGGGAGACTGGGAATTAGTAGAGATGCATGCTGACTATCAGAAGGGGCGCAAGAAGAACGTGAGGTGGAATGGGCCTATATAATTTCCATGACGCAAGCTTTTTGCTCACCCACTCGTTGGCTTAACATCTTGTACTATCTTTCCTGCTTTAACTTTAGTTGGATGCTTGCAGATCCTTTACGCTTAGACGGTTATTTGTTGAATTTGCTCTTAATCCGAGGTTAATAAATAGATCGCAATTACTGTTGGCAGTTTACAACTTGCCGAGACTCCTAAGCCATTAGTTAAGAGCGGTCACGCTGCATTCAGATGAAGTAGAAGCTTGAAATCGGCCGTGCATAACGGCTTCCCTAGAATGAACTGGTAGCTATCACCGGCTGAGTCCCATAAAATAGAGGAAGAGCCCAAAGGCCAGACAGCTATATAGTATTAGAACTGCTACTCACTTCAATGGATATGCAATTCAAACACACTATGCGTCATCGAGCTCCGCTTTTACATCAAGTTCCTAGTGCAATGAAAATGGCATAATGAACCTGTACTGCGCTTCAATTGGATTGTTCACTCATTAAAAGTCTTGACTGCAGGTTGTCCATGGCTTACTTGTACTTTCATCTAAACAGCTGTAAGATCATCCTTCCAGTCTCATGTTTGAACGAAAACTAGATATCATGAGGATGGTATACATAGACTAGCAGCCTTGCAGGTACAAGTCACTGATACTAGGCCGTTGCTAGAACAACTGAATGTCACAACTGAAATGTATTTGCCTGACCACTGCGGCGTCCCTTTCTGACCGTACTTGCGATGGCAGCCTCTTCGTAATTTTGAGTGCTGTTATTGGCTTAACCCCTTTTGCGACCACAACTGGTACAGCGTGGTATTTGGCAAGGTATCTGCACATACACAGGCAAGCGCGCACAAATCTTAAGAGTCCTGTCCAGTCCCCCAACATCCCAGGACCTGCTCCAAAGCTGGGATCTGCATCTTTTTAGAAGAAAGTATGGAGGTTCCAAGCTTAATCATTAACTGCTGGCGTTGTCTATGATTTGAGTAAATGTTCAATTTTATTGAAGTACTAATTAGTAAGGTTGTAAAGTATAATTTACCTTCTCTATGAAATCGCTTGCTTTGGATTCCTTACTGATATGCTAAGCTTGTGGCAGTAGGATTTCTTTTGTAGGTATTATAATCGTAATTATCTTGCCTTTCCTTTGCTGGTATTGGCAAGATGCTGACCGCAAGCGCCCAATGCCGGCCAGACACTTGGCGCTAGAGCCGCGACAGGTTCCCAAGTTCCGTTCAGGAGCGTTACGTCACTTATTGGGTACAGCGCACGGGGCAGGTGACAGTGCGCTGAGGGATTTAGGCAGCTGGACGGACATGCTCTATCAAATTTCAATGTGCCCAATCCTACCCTCCAGAACCCCCTGCACGTCACAGTGATACAGAACTGAGAAATCTAACGTGTCCTCCTTTCCATAGTTTGTTCTGCTTCTAGGCTTGATGCTAGCAATGCCTTGTATATTAAAATTAATATAAACTGGGTGACGTCTTATTTTGGTTGTCGCTGACTGCTTGCCTTCGGCACGTGGCAGACATGAGGTAGTTATGGTCGTCCCAATGCTGGTTTCCCGGAACAAGGGTTAGTCTCTCGTGATTGCAGACTCGGAAGATCATCTTAGCGTAAGCCATTATTGCATTAGCGCTGAAAGGATCCTTGTCCGTTTTAGTTTGGCTTCTACTGCCATAGTTAACGTATGGTGTCTGTAAATCCGGACACTTGCTGTGTAGTGATGGGTATAGGCGCCTGAGGATTTGACTAGATGTGCGAAGCAGATTCATTGAGACTAGAGAAACGGTTGGCCGTGACCTAAGCGCGGCTAAGACCGCATTGATCACTGGATGGCGTCCACGAGAATGGGTCCTAGGCGCGATATTTCGGCCGGGAGGTGTGTCGGATTGCGCCAGATCGTTAGGCCTTGTTCAGGTCTCCACTAACGACCACGTAGTGCCGAATCATGGCGACGTGTTTCCCGCCCGTACGCTGGACTGATAATGACGACGTTTTCCTGTGGGGAGTGGAAGGGAAGAGTGGAGAGGCCCGAGAGAGTGGTGCAGGCTGGCGTAGTCTAGTCTAGTTATCCCAAATGACCGGGCGGGCAGTCTAGGTCTTCCGGTCCGGGGTGTTTGCTTGACGACATGGATGCGGGGATTTCTCTTAAGGTATGACGGGGAGGTTCAGCCCCAGCTTCACCAAAAGGATACTGGTCTACAATTTGATCTGCCTCCCTTAGCAAAGTTACGGAACGGACCTAGAATGGAGTCTGATCTCTATACTGTGGAATGAGGCGGGCGGTATTAACCACTATGCTCTATTGCACTTCTACACCATCAGCGACACCGTGTGACCAGGGGAACCCGACACGTGCTTGGCTGGCCGCAGCTGAAACACACTCGGAAGCCGTAAGAAAACGTCCCCCAGGCTAGGAGTTGCGGTGTGGAGTACGAAGTAATGTAGATAACATGGACTCCATCTTTGCTTGTCTATACTTACTGCGTATCTTCTCGAATGACATCTGCAGGGACACAGATGAGCTAGGCGAGACCGTAAAAGGCTAGACCTGTAGACTATAACTACGTAGGTGAAGCGGTTGGTTCGTCTCCATGCCCGGGAAGCTTTGCGTTGCCGTAGGCATGGGCGTACGCTTGGAACATGCAGGATGCAATGCGGGTGCGTAGAAATGGCCAAAGGCTCCCCGGTTCTCTAGCGGCTGCCCAAGTGCCATTCTTTCGACCACTTAAAATCGGCGCAGCCAGTGGCTTGTACTTCATAGTCCGGGGCACTTGCTCCTCCTTGCACTGCCCTAGTTGCCTACCTCCTTCACCTGCCCCTGGGCGCTTAATGCGGGTTGGCCGTTGGTTCGACCCATGCCCTTGTCTTGGGCCGCTTGCCGGCAGCTGGCCTGCAACCATCCACCACTACAGCAGGCTTGGCACACTGCAACTGATATTCGTACGAGCGTCACCCATCTTGGATTCGTGGCTGCAAATGATGGCTTGGAGCGAGTCCAGCCGGAGCACCACCCCGATGGCCGGTTGCCCAGCCCCCGCGTCTTCGCCTCCTTGGGTCCTTTGTCCAGGTCTGAGCTAGCCCCCAAAGCCTGCACTAAACTGGGTCCTCCGCTGTTGGTCGTGTTGCTTCTTTTCCCCCATCCTTCCTTACTCATTTCCGATTTCGACGTTGGCCTGTGTATTTGCGTTTTCGGTTCGTTGGTTCTTCTTTTCCGGGTTCTTTGGGCGTGGAGCTCGCCACGGTCGCCGAAGCCCCAACTCAGAGACACGTTGTGTTGGGCAGGAACAGCGTGTCGCTGTTGAAGGGTTCGACTTGGCCTCTCCCACGATGAGGATCGCTTGCTTGCAGTTCTCTCCCCAGGTGGGAGATGTTGACAACAACTTGAATCGCGCAGACTCCGTCTTGTCCAAGGCGAATCCGGACGACTTGGATCTCCTTGTGCTTCCTGAGCTGGCTTTCTCTGGTAGGAAATCTTCCCCAAGGAGGGATCTTACAGGACTCGGGAGGGGCGACGGCATCTGGCCAGCCTTCCATGAGATGGATTAGACTGCATCGCAGTCTTGCACCTATATATTCTTCGATGCTGACATCGTCAAGGGTACAACTTCAAATCTCTGCAGGATATTACCCCGTTTCTCGAACACTCTGGCTGCGGCATC
The DNA here is from genome assembly GCA_003385265.1 of Neonectria hederae. Lineage (NCBI taxonomy): Eukaryota > Fungi > Ascomycota > Sordariomycetes > Hypocreales > Nectriaceae > Neonectria > Neonectria hederae. Next base: position 140,790 of record QGQB01000043.1, on the reverse strand, counting down.
TCATCGCTCTGGGCGAGGACTATTGCGCTGAAGTATAACTGCACCGTCACAGTTGGCTATCCCGAGAAGGTCGACCTTTCCCCGAAATGGCCTACATCCCCCGAGTATTACAATTCTACTATCGTGGTCAACGGAGATGGCGAGACGATTGCAAACTACCGAAAGAGCTTCCTCTACTGCACGGATGAGACCTGGGCGCTCGAAGGAAACCGCGGCTTCTATGACGGTTTTATTCAGGGACTTGGCAATACATCGATAGGCATTTGTACGTTTCACCGTTGCTGACATTAATTGCGCCTTACTGACCATAGCTACTAGGTATGGACATTAAGTCCGTCACCGCCCTAAACTTCCCTCCGTTTCCACCCACTTGCTAACCTCGAGATAGCCCTTACAAATTTGAGGCACCATGGCATGCCTTCGAGTTTGCCTATCACGTATTGGAGGTGCACTCGAACCTGGTCATCGTATCCATGGCTTGGATGACAAGAGAAGATCCCCGCCAGTTTACTCGCATGCCGAACGATCCTGACATGGAAACCTTGACTTATTGGGTTACGCGCTTGGAACCTATCATTCGTTCCGACAACTCAGACGAGATCATTGTCGTATTTTGCAACCGCACCGGTAACGAAGACGACGCATTGTACGCTGGAACAAGTGCCGTCGTTGGCATCCAAGCTGGCGAGGTCAATATTTACGGTATCCTGGGTCGCGGAGAGAAGGGGCTCCTCGTCGTGGACACTCATGATACCCCATACGCGAAGCTGGTCTACCGACCAGACGCTGACCATCCGGTCACCAAGTCACCAGGAAGGCTTCAGATGCAAGGTGACTTCGGCAACCCCAGTAGTAAGTATCAGCGGCCCTACCACTCCGCAGCTGGCGATGAGCCTTTATGATGAGCAAGTACTGACAACTCATGGCGACAAAGACAAGCAACAGTCAACCGCGTCCATCTCGAAACAGAGCTTCCTCCCTCCAGCCGTATCGCGGCAGCCTCTACAGCCTCTGCGACCGCTTCTCAAAGAACTCGCCCTTAAAGAACTGGCCAGCGACTCAACAAAACGGCGCGAAACCCCCGCAGTCAACATTCCTCGGGCGTTAGATCTCACCAGGATTAACTCAGCTCGGCCTCCTGGATTGGAAAACTTCACCCTTCCCACCCCATCAGCTCCAAGCCCAACCCCCATGACTGTGAGGCCAAGGTTGATCATTCCTGAGTCGCCTCCACTCCTCCCGTATCAGTACCCCTCAGATCACCCCATGAGTGCTGCATCATTGAGATCCAACGAGTCGGAAGCATCCACGATGACGGTTCGTTCGAATCCAAGACCGCCAGAGGATAGCACGCCCTATCCGGTTGATGCGACACCCCTCAGTGGATACCCATCAAACTCCTTCACATCGGAGAGAAGGATTTATGGCGGTCACGGCACCCTGGATGCGGTGGAGGGGCTCAGTCCAGACAAACTCTTCACTGACATGTCACTAACATCTCCGCCCTGGCAGCAATGGTGGCAAGGCGATAGCCACATCCAGACACCAAACACCGCGGGAACATGGACTTCCGGGACGCCCATGTGGAGGAAGCCTGAGCCGTTTCCGTGGCCGGCTATCACGACAGCTACCACTTCACGCCCTCCTAGTAGGAATGCTCTCTACGACCCTAACAAAAAGAACGCAGTTCCTCAGGATCCTCATCAGGCAAACTCCCAATATGCACTATCCAATGCTCCATCGAACCGAACAAGCACAACAACCAAGACGATACATTCTGAATCCTCCTGTACTTCTAAAGGGACCGCTCAATCAAACCACAAGAAAGAAATATCCGTCATGGGGGTTTTGTCCCCAAAACCACGAAATGCCAGCGGCTCAGGGATGAAGGAAAGGCAGGGCTCCGTCCGCGGTGAACGTGGTCCTGGCACGTCAACTCCGCAACATATCGAAGGCATTACTCGGCGATCTGAGTCCTCTAACAAGATGCGAGACGAAAGGTCGAATGCTATTCAATACCCAGATCGACCACCGTCCACAAAGTCAAGGAATCACAGCCGGAATCGCCCCGACGACGTTGCAGACTTTGAACACAACAAGCAGTTAATTCAAATTGCTGCAAGCCCTGGTATTCCCAAGAATGAAGCGCGAAAACCTTACCGTTCTTTGTCGCGAGCCAATAATCACCAGCGCAGCAATTCTTCTGTGAATTCTGGCAGAAACAACAGTTTTGTCAACAGCGAACGATCTGGGACACCGAATTCCGACAAGACCAAGGTTCGGCCAGGATCGCGTGCGACTAGTCGTGGTCGAACTACTGGGCCGAAGATTTTGTCGACCAACGGCAGCAATGTAGTGGTGGGATCTATTGAGCGACCCGCGTCCACAGATTCCACTCGGAATGGCATGCTGCACACTCGTATTCAGGGGCTGCGGCCGCAAAGCAGAGAGTCTCGATCTGAGAGACCTTCATCTGCGCGGAGCGCACGTCGGCCTTCTCAGGGAGGTGATCTCGCCGATTATGGGAGAGTTGAGTCTGCTTGCGCAAGCTGTCCAGCACATGGCCGGCACTCATCTTTAGACGTGACGCGACTTGATGAGCCCATTACTGTGATGCAGTCGTCCCCCAGAGCTTTCCATAGAGACAAATCAGTCTCGAGCAGCAACACCTCCCAGGATCACGGCCCAAGGCGGACAGAACAACAACGACCGAGTAGAAGAGCCAGACAAACTTCTGGAGAGCAAATCGAGAGGCAATTCAGCACGAACTCCGCTCCTCTGATGAACGAAAGAGCAGAGACGAGCGATGTCAGTTCTCCTAGAACAGTTCAGTCAACTCCTGGCCACTCACCGACCACCCCCTCTTTCTTCACTCCTACAACACCGAGGGCAATGCTATTGAAAACGGATGATTCGGACATAGAGCCACTCATTGATTTCAGAACCGACTGCTCGGAGAAGACTCCCACCACTCGACATGTTGAATCTGAACTTGTCCACGCATTCAACCTACCCGTCAGCTCGGCGGCAAGCTGATGGTGCAAACACTGCAGAACTCTTGTTCCTGTTCTTATTCTCTCCTTTCATTTGTCTTTGCTTTTTGACGATAGCGTACTACGGCAGGGTGTTCAGGCAACATACAGGGTACATCATTGGCCAGACGGAGATGAAAATGGGTATATTTCACAGTAGATGGCAGTTCCGATACCAATTTTGCTTGATCTTCTTTGCGGTGTGAAGATGCGTGTAGCATGCTAGGTTCTGGATCGCAAGTTCAGCAATTGTTACAGCTTGCTCTTAAGTCTTTTTTGCACTGTTTGTTTCGCAACTAATTTCTACCTTTCGGAGTTCGATACGTTTAATAGCGGTCGCATACATGCTAGGGAGTTGGGTAGATAACCGTAAGACCTTTCAATAAACCCGTATTTTGCCTGAGATGAATGAATTTGCGAAAGTGCGCCGGATGTCACGAGGCCGTTGTGTGTAACGTAGGTGCTGTGGATTGACCTGCCAAACTGTTTGTCTGCAAGTGTTTGCTCAATCCTACACGGCCTCACTTCTCTGGTCCGAGTACCTTCAGAAGACAGATTGGACTGCAATCATTAGTGCTGGATGTAAGAAGGGGAGACGGAAGACGGCAGTAGGTCGGTGGACGAAGGACGGTGGAGGACGGCGGAGTGGCTGGGTAATAGCAGCGGGAGCGTATTCGCATGCATCACTGTCCTTCGCGAGCCAAGGCTGTTCTTTGCGCATACTTGGCTCATTTTCCTTCCATTTGACAATCCTCGACTCCATTTTTCGTCGGTACGGCAATGCTGGGCCCGCAGACCTGCGGATTCCGCCTCGCGCTGATTGACTTCATGACCTGTCTTCTAACAAGAGCGCTCCCCTGTGAGCAGTTTCGTCAACTAACCGCTGCAATTTTACGGGCACGGCCGAGTCGATCAAGACTACGGCAACGAATGGCGTCTCAGAACCGCCGAGAAAGACAGCCACGGTCAAAACAAATGAGCCGACCAGGCAAAACAATTCCTCGCCCCCCCAACTTCGGAGCGACGACGTCCCGTCAATATCTGGCCCCAAACTCCCAGCCGGAACGCTAAATGATCATTCCAAAGAGTTCCTGAAAATTGAAGTAACTGGGCCACATCATACGGAGATCAACAACCCCATTGATACGCATGTTCAGATGCTCCGGTCAATGAGCCGTTATGCAATTTTGCAGTCTATAGAGTGAATTGGAAGGCACCCCAATATGAAAAGGGCAAGATGGCCGAGTGGTTAAGGCGGTAGACTCAAGCTTTAACTAGTTTGCTCACTTAAAGTGAGTAGTATTCTACTGGAGCAATCCGCGTGGGTTCGAGTCCCACTCTTGTCAAGAACTTTACTTTTTGTCCCACTCTGGTCTTGTGGTCTGAATCCTGCTGAGACTAGACCGCATTCTACCAGACTTGAATCTCGGGGTAATTGTATTTTTTTGCTATCCATTGGGGACCAGTACCTGCTACCAGATTCACCATTTTTTGTCATGGCAACCGACGACTTTCCACGTTTTTTACTTTTAGGCGCTATACCTTACAATTTCCACAGTCAAGGCTGCTATGAGCTGAGAGAAAAAGCCAATGCGGTATATAGTCGGGGCACTCGTGGCGTTCCAAGATACTCGGAACGGGTGAAGCCGGGTCCCTCGACCTTATGTAGGGTTGTCATTGCGTTCAGTAATGATTAATTGTTGCTTGGATATCTTCAAAATAATATAGTGCTTTGTATAAAACCTGGGGACACCGTTGCTTCTTGTTCAGTATCCATCGTAAAAGTTCATTAGTGCAAATGAATATGCCCGTTGGGATACCGTTCAGTCCAGTATTCTTCATGTTTCCTCCATAGACCCGACATACCCATCTGTTTGCCCATCCAGAGTCTCAGGTTGTAAGATTAGCCTCGGATTCAGCATGAAGCATTTCTCTTCATGTGAGGTCTCCCTATCCACTCATCCCATCTCCGGGGTTGCGCTTCTTGATGTACTACACTGCCTTGTGGAAAACAGTACAACCATCTCGTCAACAATACCTTGACAAATCTGGTGGAGGAACTTTTCTGTATTACCGAAAATGAATGGCATTAGGAGACGATTTGCCTCAACAGTAGACTCCCCGAATAATTCCCACTCCTCTGCCACGTCAGATGGCGTTGATCCTTCACTGCTGGAGGGGGACATCTCCTGTTGGCGTGGGCGAACGACCAACCGGCTCCAGCCGATGATGCCAACAGTAGCGTCGCCGCGATACCGGACGCCATCGGGGGTGTATTGGAAGATCATGGGCCAACTCATGTCCTTTGTAAGGCCCGGGGCAAGGTAGATGATCTCGCGGACCTGGAAAGTACAGACTGTGTCGTCCCAGGGTCCGAAGAAGGATCACTGCCAATAGCATCGAACCTGGAGATAATCTTCTCAAAACTGACAATGCCGGGATTATGCCGTAATACTGGGTCGGAGGTTTGGATGAAGGCAATCACTGCCTCGGATGATACATGCTGGGGAATTGGAATCGCAACGGTTGCGCAGTACCGAGATCGTCCCATTACGTGCTTCAGCCATCGAGAATAGTGAGCTAGGAGTTGTAAGGTCTGAAAGTAGCCAGTTGAAAACAGGATAAGCGGTATCTACGTACCTGTCTTTCAGAGAACAACGTCTATCTTTGTCTAATGTTTGCTAGCTTTTGCGCAACGAGTGACAATTCTTGCCCAGGTCTCAAGGTCTTTATTGATAGAGCCAAAGGCTTTGGATTCCTGGAGCACAAAAATACACCCGGTGTCTCAGTGGGATGTGAGGTGGCGTGAAAGGCGTGGGTCGTGCATATACGGGCTACACGAAGGATGCAGCCTGGGCTGTGAGCAAGATCGTGTTGGGAGGGACTTTGCGGGGCCTGAAGACTAGATTAGGACATTTGATCTGTCAAGTGTCACGTGAGCTCGCTTGCGATACCTAGTAAGTTGAGGATTGAAGCTACAACCTAGGAACACGATTTGCTGAGCCCAGGGTGCCGAGTAATGATTTTCGAAACGTGGTTGGGACAAAGCCAGGAACGAAGTGAAACTTATGTCAAAGTCTAAATATTTCCTTCTTCCATAGTAACTGAAACAGCCTAATACGCAATGCGAATATCGACTTGCACTGTTTCCTTTCTCGCCCACGATCCTGAGTAGTCGCCGCTTTTACCTGAGCCGGTGGTGAGCTCGGAGGTGAGCTAATACGAGATGTGGGTCGGCAGTTCTGGTTTCAGCCCCCGGTAGTTGACAAGAATAGGATGACCCCACAGGAACCTCACAGAGACTCGCGCATTTACTATATATAGCTCGCTCGACACTTACTTTAATGAATTGGGGATAAACTTCGTTATTGGTTATCGTATTTGAGCTTATCCTAGAATTCATATTGACTTCGTAATAATATCTATATAGAGGCCCAAGGACTCCAGGAAGGAGAAAGGGCAAGAATCAACAGACTTCTCATCGATTCCTTAGCTAGCTACCTGCTAGCTATTCCCTGACTTTGTCACTCTTCCTATGTGCCCTTCGTTATGCCCTTGACACTCCGTCCGGCACGCCTTGATCTTGGAGAACAAGGGAAGACAGTGGAAAATACCGGTATGTGTTCCTACAGCCCATGGGACTCATGTGGTTCAGCTGCGAGCATATAAGCTAAACAATGCCCGCCTACCTTTTGCTTCATCGCACCGCCAGAGCAACCCCCTTTATCTCTTGACTTGCATACACATGGCAGCTCCAACATGACATTAACAATCTATGATGCTGGGCAGCAGAAACCGCGGTAAAACCTCTCCCGCTTCTCTAGCAGTCGCTATATCGCTTTGCGGCAAAGAGGTACTCTCAGCTACTGGACCATCTATTGACTGTGCTGTCTGGATTTCTAGCGACGACACGAATACAGAAGATGAAGTGATGATATGAGTCAAGCTTTCAACGGCTCGCAATCATGCACAACATCTACAGCAGGAGCTCAATCCATTCAGCATCAACTCGTCAGCCGAGGTTCTGGACGTTGTTGCCAGGTTGGCTCGGGTTATCGTTTCAGGTATTGCAGGTGGGAGCAGCTGGGTGATAACCGGATGGTTGGGGTGTGGTAACTCGGTGTCTGACAACGGCCATGCCACCTCTTGTTTGACAGGTATTTTAGTAAGACCTGCGGCCGCACCTTAACATACGTGCGACTCTTACCCAGGGACTACTTGTACTTTCATTCTCTACATCCCTCTAAATAGCATTTCCTTCATCGATGATCCATCTTAACAAACCTTTCAAAGGCAGCATCACTCTCATCATCCAAGTCGCCACCACCGTCCGGCAGTTGTGATCGCAACCGTCTAGCTTCCAACCGCTGCCTCTCCGACTCCTCCCTCCGCGAAGGATCAGTTGATAAAGCTTTTGAGTAGGCATGGGTGCATCTACAAAGGATACCTGGGGGAGCTTTAACCAGTTTCCCGATAGCCATTGCCTTCTCCGTCTCCTCGCTGCGTGAGTGCTTAGCAACCTATCATTACTGGTAATCAAGAAGACATTCGCTTACATGGCATCCTTAAAGCGGCCCTGCTTCATCGCTACATCTCCTGAGCGATAGGCGCAATACGAACTCAGCCAACTGAAGCGCGCAGCAATGCCAGAGGTCTCCAGGATTTTCTTGGCCTTGTCAACATGGCTTCTTGCGTCCCCAAGTCGGTTCATTCTCGTTCGAAGGGAAGCGAAGGTAAGATGGCCACTGAGACCTGTTAGAAAACACATGCGTCTTTTGGCAATAACGCTGAATGACGGCAGAGGGGGTTCTTGACGTACTAGACCTGCATGTACCAGCTCTGGAGCCTGTCGGCATCCGCCAACGCTATCGTCAAGAGACGATCGGCCTCCTCGTATCGTCCCATGCAATAGTAGTTGCGCGAAGTATTGTAGCCCCAGATGAGCTTTCTCGTGGGAACCTCCCCAGCTGGGCCCTCGAGCACTTTCCCAGCTTTGAGAAGCAGGTCAAGGCCTTCCGAGTAACGCTCTTGGCAGCCCACGGCCATTCCGAGCCAGCTGTAAGCGAGTGCAAGAAGCAAGTCGTTGTGGGGAAGCAGCTCGAGTCGTATCTTGAGACCCTCGCTCATTTCCTTCTCAGACCTATCAAACTCGGATGTGCAGAAATGGTACATGCACTGTAGGGATTGCAGGAATGCCCAAAGTAGGCGGTCTTGTCCATCTTTGGGGCATGCACGAAACGCGAAGTCGGCGGTATGAAGCAACCCAGGAACAGAATTGGTTGTGTCGTTGTCGTGGATCGCACTATTCAAGGGTCAGCCCGCCACCAGCCCCCAAGGGTTGATAACATACTTGGCAGCGTTGGTAAGGAGCCTGACAAAGTCCATGTTAGGGCGGAGAGGACGTGGCTTGGCCCGTGACTCGTTGTAGTTCCGAGCAAGCGAGAGAACCTGAGGGATGTAGTGCTCATACAGAACCCATTCGTCATCATTGTATTGGTTTGAACGCTCAGCGGGGAACTTCTTGAGCAGCAATTGAGTAGCAGCCTCAAACTGTTCCTGCGGGTTTTCCATCCTGGATTGGTATTCTGCTTGGACCAATCGATGAATCCGAAATGTGTCCTTTTCGATATTCTTTCTTACCAAAGCATGATGAGTCAGTTCTTCGAGAGCATCATCAAGGCTTGATTTTGTCAGCCAGCATACCATTGCCTCTGTAGAAGTCAATCACCCACCTGAACTCATCTTCACAAAACGAAAGCAAAGGGGGGAGTGCTCCAACTTCCTTGGCTGTGAATATCTCTGACGGTACTGAATCAGGGGAGAAGAAACTCAAGACCCCCAGACAGGCACGAGCGTCGTCTCCAAGGTTGGAGAATGAGATCTCCCACACGGTGTCAAGGCCATGCTGGTAGCCAATGTACTTCCAGCCGTTCTTCCGCTGCTTGTGAAGGCGTTGCTCATTTTTGGAGTACAGCGCACCAAAGTCCTTGATAGAATAGTTTCTAGCATTTATGAGCGCCGCCATCTGGTTGAGGGCAAGAGGCAGGCCACCGAGCTGCTTGGCCACTCCCCGGGCTGCCTCCAGTTCGCCGTCGGCGCGTGCTCTCTGGGGCGTCATGTGAAGTAGAAACCCCGCTCCCTCTTCGACTCCGAATTCGTTCACTTCGCGCCCAGTGTCGATGGGAAGCGTGGCTACGAGGACGTCTCGAGTGGTGACAAGAACAGCGCCATGTTGGGAAACAGGCCAGCAGTTGTCGAGGACGTCGTGCTGGTCAACATTGTCAAATATCAGAAGCCACTTGGCGGCTGGAATACGGTTAGATTTTGAGCGAGGAAAGCTGTGTTGTCATACATGTCTTTTGAAGCCAGTTCAGCACCAGTATCATGTTCTCCTGATGAGCTTGAGGCCGTGCTTTCTCGAGCTGAAGGGCATCGACGGCAACCTTGCTGAAACCTTGCTGGATAGAGTACTCGTTCTCTGCCGGAATCCAGAAGACTGCGTCGAGGTCGTCGAGTTTTTGGTATGCGTGAGCAAGCGCTGTCTGTGTTTTCCCGATGCCGCCGAGTCCGTATAGCGCGATGGAGGAAAGGGGAGTGGTGGTATCTGCAGGTTGCAGATAACGGTCGAGCTCTTTTAGAATGTCTTGGCGGCCATAGAATCGACGGTTTTCGGCCACAGGGAGCGTGTTGCATGGCAAAGTGGCACTCTCCTGTTTGGACACCTCGAGTGCCAACAGACGGTTGTAGATGGTTCTGTCGTACAAAGTACGCGCTCGTCTTTCCATCATCTCAGCCACCTTTTCGATGCGCTGAACCGCGGCGTCGATATTTCTATACGCGGCATCAAGCTTGGCAGTTAGGGTCTGCATTGCACTCTCCTCAAGTCCGAGTCGGGCTGTGATGACATTAGCCACAAGTCTTCGACTACAAGGCCAAGCCGTTGGCTGGTCAGGTGTAACTTGCCTTCGTCTTCCCGTCCTTGCGAAAGATCATGATGATCTGCAACCACAAGATGACAATCTCCTTTTTCATCTCAAAAGTATCGTCCTTGACCTTTCCAAAGTCAGTAATGCCTTCACTGAACATGTTTGTCGCTCGAAGCTTGTAGCCGATCTTCTTGAGCGACGTCGTAATGAGGTCGAGAGGGCTGACGGGGCCTGTACTCGAACTGGCCAGCGCGAGCTTGACGCAACATACTCAGCATTTTATCAAAGACGGCCTTCAGTGACTGATTTTACCTTGAAAACGAGAAACAGAAGACCCCACATCATGGAAATGTCGACTGACTTCTCCATCATCTTGACAAAGTTCTGGGCAAACTTCTCATAGTGATCCAAGGTGGGATGGATCAAATCGATTGCAACCCTCGATCGTTCGTCCGGGTGCTCGGTAAGAAGCGTTGTCAACTCATCGCGGAAGTTCTCAAGAGACTGGACCTGCAAAGCACTGATCACGCCACGCAATTCGTAGGACATTGTGCAATGTCGCTGATGTCATTCAGCTTCTCACCGGGGAGGATTTATAACCAATCGCAACCACAGAGACAGAGCCTGCTTTCGTACTCGTATCATTGTGAGACCAAAGGCGGGAATGTGCGTTAGACAAGTATCCAGGCTTGGATCCCTTGCTCTGTGGTACCAGTTGGGTTTGGAACCGCCTTCCTCCTACGACGCAGCTTCCCTTTTATCAGACAGTCTTGCTGCAACTGGACTTTGCCATGTCCTGGAACAGCTTCACCCAGAAAAAGCGACAAAACTCGCCACCTGTGTACCTGGATAACCTACAGGCCGAAAATGAAACAAAAACTTTGTTTCTCACAGCCTGCTACGGCAACACCGACAGTAAATGCAACTTGAAGGGGGGGTTGGATTTGATGGCGAACATGGTGGAAACACACATGAAAGAGTACGAGCCTGTCACGGCAGACCTGCTGAACACATTGTGGGAGTCTCGACCCGAGTCCTCATATCTGAAGCGACAGTTCGAAACCGCCGGCGAGATTGCGGCCCTCATCAACTCGGCAACACGTCAGACGACGATAAAAGATATTGCGGACCGACTATTCCAAAGGTTCGAGGTATCTGTCACCAACCGGAAAGTGCACGAGGCCACCATGCGGCACTTGGTATTTGCTGCAATCGGCTGGACGACCATGCTGTACACGGCAACAGTCGAGTCAGCAGTTGACGACTTTGCCATCCTGACAGACGGTCGATCCGGTGCCGGCTCAGCCAAGAAGTACCTTAGAAGTGCTGAGAGACCGGTTGGAGCTGTGCTTCGTAGCCATGGGCTCATGCCGTTGACTTGTCCTCCTCCTGGAGTTGGTCCCTCAGAGGGTCTCCAAAGTCTTCTCTCCATCACCCACCTCAACTTCTTCTCCATGTCCCGACTAGGCGATGCAACAGTCGTCTGGGTTGATAACCTTGCCCAGCACTGCGATTTCGACCGGTATAGTAAAAAGAAGCAGCTGAAACTGTTTCGATTCCCCTCGATCTGCGCACAGATTTGTCTCAGCGAGAGTGAAAATGTTCTCATTTCTCGGTAAGAAAGGCTAAGCTATAGCAACATCCCAACACGCCCAGGATTGGCCCAACTAACCAGTTAAGCAGATTATCCAAAATCCACACTTGCAGCCGTGGCTGCCAGATGGGTGCAGATACCTTTGCTAGATCGTACCTCACCGAAGTCTTGTTGAGCTACCGCCTCCTGTTTGGACAACACAACAGCTCCCGCCGACTCTTCCGAGAACGTGAGCGCGACCAAGCAAAGTTTGACGGCACTGTAGACCCGCTTCTCGATTCTCTTTGTGGTGAACAGGATATGGAGCACTTTGGCAGCGTCAAGGAACTCCTCCGTGAGCGCGGCGTCTACAATGCAGACATCAATTTCCCTTATCTGCGAGCAAAGCTGATGGAGCTGGCGGACTACAGCAGCAGCCAGAGACCCAGAAGTCTTGTAGAGGTTTGGAACGATGAGCGAGACCCCGAGAGACTCTTCACCTTCAAGGCTCTCATCATCGTGGGCGTGGTGAGCATCGCCTTGAGCGTGGTTCAGATCTTTGTGGGTGTTGCCCAGGTGGCGCTGTCAGTTAAGAACTAGATGCGCGAGGAGTGGAGAACATTGTTCGGTCACGGTAGAAAGATTCCTGTGCGCATGGTTTGTAGAGAGAACTGTAATGCAGACGATTGACGTTTGGTAGAATTAGATGTCTATTAGTTAGCACATCGCTATCAAGATATCTGGGCCATGTTCGTAGCCTTCGAGTATCCCCTGTCCATCTCATCCAACTCGGGGCCAAAGCTTCGCATCCCCCGTCCTACTCGGAGCGCCCTTTCGGCATTAGCATTAGTCAGTAAGAACATGATGGGTTGGACTTCTGCTTACCAAAGATCGTGCCTCTCCTCACCAAACCTTGGACCCTTGGCCGCCCCCCGTACCAGCGAGATAGATCTTGCCTCCGCGCACAAGACGTCGAAACATCTCAGGGCCTCGAGAGTCGGCATCGGGGGGTGGCGGGAAGGCGAGATGGCTCTGTGCCCGCCAGGCTTGGGATTGGTATCTCAGGGGAGGATACCCGGAGCGGTCCATGACGGTGCGCATGTCGAAATCGCGGTCAAGGTTGAGCAGCTCAACAACCTCAGGGTCGCTGATCTGGAGAGGGCTTCCGAACATGATAATTGGGGAAATGGGGTGGCAAGTCAATTGATCGTAGGCGTAGAGACTGGGGCGCTCAGTGCAGAAGAACTGTGGCGGCTTCGTTGAGTGGTAATGGTCAGCCCGACATGTTCCATACTGTGGACTGGGCCTCTATTTGTCTTTGCACGAGTGATGGCAATGGCCAGCTCACTCAAAACAGGTGATCCGGAGTGACTACTGGCCAACAGGCCCAAGTGAGTGGGCATTATCCCACGTGCCTGGGCCAACAATCAATGGCACCAGGCTACATCCATTGTGATTGTAGGGTCCCGAGGATAACCGGCTCACTCTGACTCTGTTCAGGCTCTGCTTCTTCTGTTTGAGGAAACCCGAACCACTTTCAATATCTTCCTTGGCTGTCTTTTTTCCTGCGTGGTGGAGGAACAAAGCGCGGGGCGGCTCTTCTCGTCTGTACAAGGCTGCCAACGAAGTGTAGAAGATGAATTCGCAGTATAGGAGACCAGCCTCGGTCGACGTCTTTGTTGGCGTCGCCTAAGATGTGACAGTCAGTCATCGCTCTGCCTGATCCCAAGGTAGTGCACGCCTTACCGGAAGTTCTTGGTGCAGTCGATCTACGATGCCATCAACGTCAAAGACAGGCCGCAACTGGTCAGGCAGCCCCTCCCATCGCCCGCCCTTGTCGCCGTTGTGACTTGGAAGAGGTACCCCGTCGTCGCCCGTCCAGTCGTAGCCGTCCCGACGAGCTCTCTTCTCAACCTGCCAGTAGTCGGCAAAGTTCATGCCCAAGTGAAGCATGGCGTCAATGTGGATCTTTTTGCCCTCCTTGGCGTCGGGCTCATAGACTCTCTTGTCCTCATTCCAGAGCTGCGGGATGATATCCATGTCTGTGATGACGTTGCGGAAGTCGGTGTGATACTTGATGATCTTGATAGGCACGCGTCCCTCGCGCTCGATGCGATCAGGCAGCGCCAACTTGACATCTTGCGTGGGGTTCTTCTCGTTCTCCTTGAATGGCTTGCCAGAGTGTCAGTACCCAGGTTTACCAGCCTGCCGCAAGACAAGAGGGGGGTACCCACAGCGCAGGCCGTAACGACGACCTTGTATTCCTTTTCGCAAATCATGGTGCTTGGTGTCTGTGGTAGCATAGGATCAATCTTGCCGTTTCGATGTGGGAACTTTTGTAAGCTGAAGTCGAGTTGCCAAGCTGTGCTTGAACAAAAGAACAGGGCAGAGCCAGGCCAAGAGGCTGTTTTTGATGCAACCCAAAGGCCGTCTGGTGATGAAGGGTGACAAGGAGAGGAAAGCTGACAGCAGTGAGTATCGGTCACACCCGGGCGGGGAAGCCCCGCGGACGACGAGGTATCTGCTTGGTGGACCACCTCAGGGTTACCAATCACGAGACCAGGTGATCGGTGTCACAATGTGCAACTCCTGCCTAGGTAACTTACCATGGCTGGAAGTCGCCCTTGGCTCATGAGAGCCTCGCCGTCAGCCGGGTAGGGTGGGTAGTTGGCGTCCCATCGAAACGCTGATCCGGAAGACTTGTTTTCTCCCAGAAGTTCTCCCTTTGACTCGCCTCCTCGGCAACAAAGCTTCTCATTCATCGTCATCGCCCCCAAGCATCTCAACAACACGGCCCCGACTGGAGAAGATGGCTACAGCAGCAACAGACATTCAAACCACGATTGACTTCATTGCAGATCTATCTCTCTATGAAGAGGAAAAGCCCTACTTTCTTCACCCTTCAGCTTCTGCCAACCTTGATGTCGACCAGATCAAGACCACCAACGTTCAATGGAACACGACAGGCGTGACGGTGCAGAGCATGCGCAACAGGCCCGAGGTTAGCCTGGAGCGGACCGGTTTCTGCTATGTCCAGCACGAGTCCCGATACTTTCCAGGCCCGGACGCAAGTGCCGACACGGTAGCAAATTACAGCAGAGAATGCGAAGACCTCTTGCGATCTCTCTTTGACGCAGAGTTTGTTCGTTGCTATGACTACAAGGTTGGTTGGCTCATCATCATCCCTTGTCAACCTCAACTGAGCAACCAGATGCGAAAAAACTCGCCCATGACTCTTGAAAGCTATGATCCCGATGATCCATTACTGGTAGAACAGGTGGCTGTCGGCGCCCATGGTTAGTATCGGCCTTTCTATGTGGCACCCAGCGATCTAATATTTAGCAGTCGGTTCGTATTCCATACTGACTCCCTGGAACTCTGCTTACTTGCCGAGACATATCGATTGACACCGTTCCGCGGCTCCTGAAGGAGGTTCTCAACGAAGAGCAGCTTTCTCGGTTCTTCCAACCAGGATACCGCTTCAGGCTGATCAAGTATCGTTTTCTCTCGGCCTGTCTCACACCGAGAGCCTGCTAACGACCTCATTCAGTACCTGGCGCTCAATCCTCCCCGAATGCCAAGACCGGCCCCTGGCCATGTGCGATTACACCTCGATCGACCCAACCGACCTTGTCGCCACTGACAGGATATACCCAACGTGGAACCAGGAGATATACAGTCTGAAGCACAGCAAGAATCAGCGTTGGTTTTGGTTGCCTAAACAGCGATCAGATGAACCGTTCCTGTTCATGACATACGACAGTCGATCGGGGTCCAACGCGAGATGTAAGTAGGCTTGCCCAGCTGATAAACATTTGGGGCTAACATCCGGGTTGAGACTGTCCTCATGTATCTGTGGAGGACCCATTGACAGAAGCTGACGCACCTCCCCGTGAGAGCGTCGAGACGAGGAATTTGGTAATTTCAAAGATGTGAGGGCGCATCTTGGATCAGGGCAGTCTGGTTGTAAATATGTTTCCAGATAGACTGGATACCTAGACAAACTTCAATGAAGAGATGCCTATGTCTACAAACGTAACCTCAATGGCTCGTATCGACGATTCGTGTTCCAACAAGTAGACCTCGGTTACTTATCAAACAGATAAAATCTTACACCACGTGCTTAGACATACGTAGAAAGAACAGCAACCCACCCCTCTGTCATATCCCTACTTGCTGAGTTTACACATCTGTCACCATGGCACTCAGCGAAACCTCTCCCTTGTTCAAGCACCTAAGCGAAATCTACCACCAGTATCGACAGACAAAGGATAATAGAGACAAGGGGCTCTTCTACTCTGCAGATTGCCGCCAGATATGCCGGCAAGACCCTAGCTACGCTGCTCAAGATAGATACACCATTGTTCGATATCTGGATGAATCCGGAGAAATGGTTGAGCGCATTCTCCGAGAAGCGGGCTGGGACTTTAAAGGCACGGAGGCGACTACAACCAAAGCCAGCGATTACACCGTTCGACCCCTTACAGGAGATGAAGCCAACGAATTCGGAGACACAAGGCACGTCATTCCTGCCGGGTTTTCATCTGTGGAGGAGCTACAGGCGAGGGCGAAAGCAGAGAACTGGACAGGTTTAAGAGTAAATATGTGGACGGATGATGGTGGTGAGAGAGGCTTGTTAGTAAAGGTCAAGTACTGGTGGCGTTTGGAAAATGTAGAAAATGGTGGTGATAGTGCGTGGAAGCAGGTGTTGCATGATATCCTATACTTGGGGCCTCGAAACGGAACCGAAGAAAGCGACGGCGGGTCCCGAGTTCAGGATTAACCATGACAAGGCCAGGACTTATCTCTCAACGGCAGTTATTTTGAGAGTAGTATTGCTGTTTCTTCTCTTTTGAAGGCACCGCTAGTCATGCTTTGATCAGTTTTGCTGCTGTTTGAGCGAGTGAAGATTCAATAGCGCACCGGAATATCGTAACGGGCCTCACAGGAAAGAGAAGAGTTACAGTTGCTTATATGTTATACAGCAGCTATCACAGACGCAACCTTTGCTGCAGGTCCTTCAATAAACAGTCTATCTTTTCTCCAACAGTTTCCTCAAGAACTACCAGATCGACCACCTTCTGCTCAAGAACCTCGCCGCCTTGACCACCGAAACGGCAAAGCTGACCCCAATAAGCCAAATGAAACCTGGATATAAAATCACACCTTCCTTCGATGTAGACGTCGCACTTCATCCTCAGTCACCGAACTACCATACACCTTCCCAACGCTTGGCTTGAGGTCGGCATCTCGATGATCCATATGATCCCTGAATCTCATTTGAAGCTCTCCTCCCGATTCGTGTCCTGTTCCTCCTTGTTGCGGCGCTTCGACCCATGCGACCAGCTTCACCGTCTTGAACGATCGTATGCCGGCCGACGCGTTCGATCTTCGGGCTCAGTTAACCCATCAAGGGCCGGGCTGCAACTATAATAAAGAACAGATCTTCAACACATTATAACATTATGACCCGATATTAACATAGTGGCCTGTTTAAACTTCTGCAATAGCAGAAGAGTCATACCTAGCTACATTATCATAAAAAGTCTAACCTCTCACGGGTATTTTAGCTGCTCTAACCTCCGTACGAGAAACAGGGAAAACAGCATGACTATTAGATGGTATTTACATCAAGTTTTGTGAGTATGCCGTCCCAAACAGAGAGGAACACTACGTGAGAGTTAACCCTGTTCTTGGGGAGGACGTGCCCAGGCTTGACGATGTGTCAATGATGGGTGAGGTTGAGCACATGATTAGCAGGTATCTGCGAAGAAACAAGGAAGTGGTCATGGAAACAGTGACACTATCTATGTTCATCAACCCTAGCTTCACTAAGAAAGCACATCGATGCATAACAAGACTCTTGGCCGGGTATGAGTCGATTGAGTTAGTCGAATCGTTGACCCTCCGGATAATAGAATGCGCTATCTGACTCATAACCTATCACATCGCCATCCGTCTAGCTCCCATTTGGTCTCATGAACCCGAGATCTGGTGTCAAGTCAAGTCCTGGGAGCATGTTGTTAGATCTCGTCATGTTCTTTGAAATCTTCGGAACGTGCTTACCATGAAGTCATCTGAATCGCTGACGCCGGGTTCCGAATTTGCCCTCTCCAAAATCCGTGCCACGGATTCATTCAACAGCTTGCAGACCTTCTCGACCTCTAGCAACAAAAGTGGCCGGCTGTGTTCAATACTAGCTTGGCGACGCCCATCGCGTGCCCTTGCTAATAGAGATCGTCTCATCTGCTCAAGGTAGGCTGACACTTTGGTCGAATCGATATTCGGCGCGCTCAGCTTGAGGAATTCCTCGATGGAAATGACTTCAATTTCCGAAGGCAAGATATCAGTACCTCGCCAGGTCTCAGGAGAAACCTTAATATCGACCCTAGAGCGGACAAAGGCATACTCGAAGTGGGTGATACCAACATCATTACCCCTCCGTAATAGCAGGACGGTCCAAGTATCCGGCGTCAGATCCCGCATCTTAGAAGATAACAAAAGGGAGGACCTCTGGAGTTTTCTGCTGGTACAAATTGCAGCAAGCTCGGCGGGGATAGGCCCAATTTCATTGGTAGAAGCACGTTCAAGAGAAGAAGGACTGCGAGCAAAGGTGTAGGTTGCGATGTGGTCAGCAAAGTGGAACACGCCCTCAATGGGGAATATTGCCCATATAAACTGGAAAAGGCCAAGGACAAACTTGACCGGATTGAGAAAGGCGTCACCGAGGTAAAGACAGGAACTCAATTCCTCGCCCATTATGTGTTCATCACTCATCAATACTTGTACCACCGGGAACGCAGGCAAGGTCTTGACATTGTCTCGTATTTGCAGCCAGTGCTTCTCTCGAAGCCCGCACGAGTATGGGCCTGAGAGGACCAACTTCTTTTTGACAAGGTTTGGTGCCGAGAGAACAAGACTCTTGTATAGCTCGACACTCATGGTGTCGTCCATTCTGGCAGGATCATCCAGGACCTGAAGGGTATCCAGTGACCTTAGGACCGAAAGCGCCTCGACGAATTCTCCTGGTGTGTCCGGGGCTGAGGGTGGCGGGAGGCTAATTCCAGTGACTCCGTTGAAGATTTCGCGACTAAACGCAACCTTGAGTGTTTCGGATGAGAGATTTGGGAAGAGGTGCCATTCTAGCAATGTATCTCCAGCAAAGCCGATCTGAAGAAGGTACCCTGAGATAGGCGTGATGCCAACTTGATTGGGGTTGGCGAGCAGATACTCCTTCGCCATACGTTGAAAGCCCGGTATCAACTGAACCTCGTCGAGAAGGGAGAGATCAAACTCAGTGGCCGATAACATATGATGAAAAAGCTTCGCGGCAGCTTGATCTCGAAGTGAAGTCAAAGGACCAAGTGTCGGAGATTGATCATACGGAGATGTTTGTGTGTCGGAAATTTGGGGCGACCATAGTTCTAGTAAGACATTAGCATTGGCATGTAGCTTGTCCAAGCCTTGTTAGAGCACGGTAGAACCGTCAAGACTTGAACGGACGGTGGGATTGAATACCTCGAATAACTTCGACTGGGATAAGGGGAATACGGTCCAGAGAAAAAAGGGCCGCAAGATTTTGAGTTCTTACCCGATCTCTAGGACCATGGTGTCCCATGTAGTATTCCCAACCAGTAACTGGAAGATGGAATTTCTTATGGAACATTGGGGGGACTGGAAATAATCAGTCTGATAACCAGCTTGCATATTAATATCATAGGAAGTAACTCACCGGGTCCTGGGATTACGAAACAGTATCGAATACTTTCAAGGGCGGTGATGTCTAAGATTGTCATGCCACCGGAACTTTTAACCGCATGATATGGTATATCATGTGGCAGCTCCTTCACTGTGCGAACCAGGGCCGTTGTGGCTTTGTGGTCGGCACCGATCAAAAGACACGTCGTGATGATTGGGAAAGGGCATGGTATATCATCATTTATGATCCAAGGATCACAAAGGCGAAATGAATCTTGACCTGGCTTTCGTCCGTATTCGAAGAAGTCGACGGCCAGCGCGAGCTCCTGCTTCAGGGCCAATCGGTTGCTGGGTTCGGAAAAGAGGTCGATCAATCGAAGACAAGTCCGGGTGGCATCTTCAGCGAAGGAATTGAGGTGATTCACTGCGGCGAGACAGCGATATGAATTGTCGATACGGGCGATGGCGAAGATCTGTTGGTCAAGCATATTCGGAGCTCGGGTTGTTGTGGGATGATCGTGGCCTCTCGTGGACTCGTGGAGCGTTGTTGCAACTTGCAAGTGACTGGATACCTAGATACCGTGCAGGTTGGTTGTCGGTGACTCAGTGCACGTGCAGGTGTAGTTGCTTCCATCCGTGAGTTCCATCAGATAAGTAAGTAGGTAAGGTAGGTGCTTAATAGGCAGTAGCCAGGCAGGTGGAATGGAGCCTCTGCCCATGAGATATCTTTGAATGCAGTGGCATGGCTCTATTGTTCATATTACAAACTACTAGCTGGCTCGACATGGAAATATTCTTCAATCCTTCCCCCAGAACTTCCCGGTCACGTCCTCCGGCAACGGCGTCTTTCTCTGTGTCGCAGCAAACACCGTGAGCAACTGCTTCTGAGCCACTACCACGCAAGCTCTGCCCTCCGATTTCTGGACAATTCCTCGCAGCTGAGCCAGCAGCGTCACCATTTTGCGCAGCGCATCCTGGGGCCGAAGCTGCGTCTCCCAGACCCGGAGATCCTGCCCCACGTTGCTGACGTTGATCTCGTGGAAGACCCCGTCGGTGTGGTAGCCCCGGATCAGGTTCTGCGTTCGCCCGAACCACAGCTGCGGCAGCGTGGTCCCAAGGGATTTGGAGCGGGCCATGGACTTGATTTCGGCTGCGTGGGTGTGCGGGACGAAGGATCCGCGAGAGATGACGTGGACATTTGAAAGCTCCCTGCCCATCTCGGCCTCTCGAATTTGCAGTGCCTTGAGTGTATCCGCCAGATCGGTGGTGGGTGTCGCCAGGCTCAATGAACTGACTTGGGCTGCGAGGGACGCGTCAATGCCGGAGTTGTCGTCGACAAAGGCATCGACTTCAAACCGAACAGCGCACCTCAGGTTCCCAAGGTTATACTCGAGAACACGATGGTAGCCAACGATACCTTCCATGCCAGGTAGCGATCGAGTGATGGCCGCCTCGAAGTTGTGGCCCCATCCAGAAGGTCCCACCCCTCGAATCATGTCCACCAGCTTTTCCTCGCATCTTTCGATGATCAACGTGTTCTGAACGGCAAACACGTTGAGTCTGAAGTCGTTATTTTGTTTCCCGGAGCAAAAGTCAAGCAGCTTCCGTAAGGTGTTGCGGTTGACAAGAACATCGACGTCGTTAAATTTGTAGTCTGGATTCATAACTTCCAATGCTCGGAAGACGACTTCGAACGGGTACTCGGGGAGTCGGAACTGGTTCTGGTCGATGAAATGCCGGCCGGTATCTTTCGCGACATGGATGGGGACTGGTCTCGGCACGTACCGGGGAGGGTCACCTGCGAAAGTTAGCAAGAATAGCTACATGAGCAAAGTAATTACCTGGAACGTAGACGGTAGGATCATTCCTCTCAAGCCAGTTGTAGCTGCACACGAGGCTATACCCACCGCTACTGGTGACGATCATGGGGGAAGGCTGGACTTGAGAGCTTTGTATGGTGGCCAATTTTCTGCCGGTTCCCTGGAAGAGCCAGTCGGTCTTGTTTGTCATTACTCTTGGCCCAGTGGGGATCTATGTGAAGAAAGTCAGCTTGCTTCCATAACTCTCTACCTGGGCAGATGGAGAATCTGAGCGAAGGACTGTTTGGGAGCTGCCCACCTTCGAAAGTCCCTGAGCATGGCCTTGAGAAGAGCCCGAGGGCCCGCCTAATCCTTTCGCACGATCCATGGGCCTTTTTCGGCCTTTTCTGGTGATATGCAGCGAATAGTGATGAGCGATCGTGATTCGAATGCTGGTTGTTGATGAAGAGTGAAGGATGCCAGCTGTTGCGAGACCAAGAAATAATATTTTAGGCATTGGGGCAACCGCTGACACCTGCAATCAATGCGTTGAACTATGTGTTGTCGGGCACATCATCCCTTGCGTTTGCAACGGTGTGTGCAGTCGTTGTCAACGACACTTGGAAGTTGGTGGGCCTCCCACATTGGCAATTGTCCAAACATTCGGGGCTTATTTGCATCAGATATATTCCAGTGATGGATACAGCAGCAACAAAATGGAAGTTCAAGGTGCAACACCACACACCAGTATTCAGACAAACAGGACACATTCGAAACGCTCTGAGTATTTTCACAGACAATAACCCTCTGCAAACAAAATCAATTCTGACTCCCCATCCAAGGCGGGAGAGTCACCAGCCCTTCCATCTCCTCACAAGTTTCCTTCCACAGCAACTTCTGCACTCGCTGCCCTTCCTCAGACGTGAGAAACTCCCACGGATCGTCGACCGACATGTCCTGCAGCAGCCGTCCATGCGTCTCCGGGCCAACAACCACGGCGGCATTCAGCCCAATCCACGCCGCCTTCTCGGGCGACCTGGCTCTGATGGCCTTCACCACGTTCACCGGGATGCGCAGGTAGATCGGCAGCACGTCTGACATGCTTGTGTTGACCATTCCGGGACAGAAGCTA
Organism: Neonectria hederae; assembly: GCA_003385265.1. Taxonomy (NCBI): domain Eukaryota; kingdom Fungi; phylum Ascomycota; class Sordariomycetes; order Hypocreales; family Nectriaceae; genus Neonectria; species Neonectria hederae. The sequence goes on along the minus strand of QGQB01000043.1, from coordinate 118,630 downwards.
TTGACGACGACCTTTTCGGGACTGTAGCGCTTTGCTAGTTCGCGCTGGAAGAGCACGACCAGGATCTTGCTATCTCCGTATCCTGCAAATGACGGGATGCCTTTCGCTTCGTCGAAGTGCTTTAGGACTCCCTCGCCCTGCTCTAGCGGCAGCTTGCTTGCCAGACTCGTCTGCCTGTAGGCGCGGCTGCCGGTCCAGGTCACGCGGGTGGCAGCACCGGTCCTGTCTGCCGTGGCTTCTAATACCGGGAGGAGAGCCAGGGTGAGAAGGACATTGGCCAGGTAGTTGACCTGGACATTCTTCTCATGGCCGTTACTCGCAAACTCGCGAGCCAACGTCCCGATTCCGGCGTTGAGCATGAGCAGGTGAAGGTCCGCAAACTCGGCTTTGAACGCCGAGGCGAATTGCCGCGTGCTGGCGTAGTTCTCGGTGTCGAGGCTCATGACCTTGACGGTGGCGTTGGGGTTGGCCGCCTTGACTGCTGGGTCGGAGATGAGGGATTGTCGGATAGTCTCTCCCTTTGTGACGTTCCTCACTGCTAATATTAGGTTGGATACTTTGAGAGTCAAGAGCTGGCGAGAAATCTCTAGCCCGATGCCTGCGGTTGCGCCGGTGACGATGGCAGTTTTGCCCGATAGGTCGATGCCTGGGGGTAGAGGGGTGACTGCTGGTTGAATGAAAGGCATTATCGCGGTTATCAGAGAAGGTCTGGTTGGGTTGGTCTGATCGTTAGGTTTCTGATATATTTGATCGTGGAGTCGTTGGGTTTTGTGAATTGTATCAGCTGCGAGCTTGAAAAGCAGCATCTCTCGATACTCATCTCCATCATGGCCTTATATGCCATTCCACAAGCTATGAGACTGCACAACTACTTCCAATCCCGATTCAATCACAAACCCGGCCCTTTCCACTCTGAGGCTCTGACAGCAACTGTTCTCACGATTTAACGATAGACTAAGCCCAGCTCCACTTGCGGGACGCCAACTCCGCAAGTTCTCCGCAGGCACTTTGCCCACCATGCTACTGTCATTACCAAGCAATTTTCGCTTTCGGATGGTAGAAAAGTCCCCGCGGTCGCACCGAATGCCGTGTCTTCGTGCATTGTGTCGTGTAGGGTGCGTCGCTCAAGGGTGGCTGCGGAGTTTTTGAGGCTCATGGGTCTCAACGGCTGCACATTGCTTTGGGATAGATAGGGCGAAGGCACATATCAGAATCATTTGCCTTGGCCGTAGTGGTCTCTTTGACCCCGAAGCCAGCCCCTAATCACATTCCAGTCTGTGTGTACTCTCGTTCCTCCTTCCTTGAAGCTGTTCATGATCCTTTCCATACCGCGTCCCATTACTTCCATCTGGAAGACCTTTGCCTCTTCAGGCCTGGAAAAGACGAAGCCATGGGCATAATTATCCATTCGAATATGTCTGCAAGCCGTCTCCACACGGAACCGACTTCCTCCGTCCTAGGCCGATACCATCTCGCAAGACGCATTCCCAGAGACTGTTGCCGAGCACTTTAAGGATTCTGCTGAAAAACCACTTTCTTGCATCTCTGCTCCTGTGTGCCCATCACGCTGGTTGTTCGGAGTGCGGGTGGTTCGCTCGGGGGGCCTGCATTCTCGTCCTGGGCCGCCGCCAACAGCGCTTCAAGCTGCCACGACATCCGCTGGAGCTCCACGCCATGAGCAACGCCGTTGCCGTTCAAGAAATGCCCAATATGCCAGATACGACTGGAGATCAGCGCGATCTTGCGCAGGTCGAACGTCGTCGAGACGGGGATCTCGCGGCCCACCAGACCCAGCGGCACCCGGGACTGGATGCACCACGAGCACCGCTCCACGTCGCCCATCAGCAGGAAGACGCCGTGGAGCTTGTTGTTGTACGTCCCTGGCAGGAAGCGGATCGTGTCCTTGGTGATGTGCCTGAAGATCAGCGGCAGAAGCTCGGGCAGCGGCGGTGACGGCTCTAGTAGCTTGTTCAGCCAGACTTGGTGCTCCTGCACGAAGCTTTCGGCGGTGATGGTTTCGTTCACGATGATGGTCTTCCGGTTCGTCCTCTGGATGCGCATCGGGTTCGGGGTGGGGGCTGCCGGGTTCCCGAAGAGTGGACCTTGTTGCGCGGCCATGGTGAATGGATTTTCGGTCGGAGTTTGTCTCGTAGGGTGCGCATGCGGTGGTGATGGTTGCGAAATGACGCTCCGAAGTCAAGCAACTGGAAGTGTGGGATGGATACTTCTCTTGATGCTGAGAGTGGTCAGAGACGCCGAGTCTCGTTGAAGCATAGACAACTTACTCCGTTGCTTGTCAACACACCGTCTCGCGATGATAGCAGTCGAGGGGAGGGATTGTAGAAGAGGCAGATGGAGGTGCACTGACGCGCTGTAGTGAAGGTTAACTGGGCGCACAGCGGACACACCAAACACTGTGATTCACGCTGGGACGCACACTAGGACGGGACTGAAAACAATAGATCTAAAGACATCCTTTCTTGAACATTAGGGTATAAAGTACCAGAGCGTACATGTCCAAAATTCCTGCAACGCCGACTCCGTTTTCTCATGGCCCGTCAATCCAAATAACAGCAAACCTAGCCAGCTCGTACAAGGTCCCATGTTTCTTTCGCTTCTCGACGTAATGCCGTGTTCCCCAAGAGCGTTGGTTTGTCCGTCAAGAACCGCCGTGCTGTCTTAATACTTTCGATCTGATCGGTGCTCCTCTGTCGTCTCGCTGTGGGCGGGGAGTTCGGCGGCGAAGGCTCCCTGGGCGACTCCGGGACTCGCGTAACCAGGCGGCGGCGGGGTGCTCGCGACGGAGTACATGCTGGCTCTCTGGTTGTCAGACAGCCCTGGACTGCTTGCCGGGTGCGACCACCGAGGGTCCGAGGATGATTGAGACATGGACGAGTTGCGATAGGCGTTGGGAGGGTGGCTGGGGCTGGGCTGCGCAGATCCGTGGGTGGCTGGGTGGTAGTGGTAGTAGTCTCCGGGGAGCTCCATGGGCATCGACTGCTGTGTCTTCGGCGGCACGGGCGGTGCGAGCTGGCTCTGCGGCGGCGGAGTCGGATGCGTTTGGTACGCGTACTGGGGAGACGGAGCCTGCTGCTGCGTGTGGTATGGATGCTGTGGGTAGCCTTGAGGCTGAGAAGCGCTTCCCGGTCGCGCGAACTGAGGGTACTGTGGCGAATGCGGCGGCTGTTGATACGCCATGCCCGGACTAGACGGGACAGGGCCGGCACCCCAGGACGTTCGCTGCGTCGACACGCTCTCGCGGCGCATCAATTCGAGATTAGCAGAGGCGTTGGCGCGGTCGGCCGGGTTAATGGTCTTGAGACGTCCGTCCTGGAACATGGCTTTGAGGATTCCGGCGTCCAGCAGCTCGGCCTTCTTGATCATGCGACCGACCATCTCCTTACTGGCTTTCTTGGTCTCGGCCTTGACGAAGCTCATCATGGTGATGTTGCACTTGAGCTCGACGTCCTCGCGCAGGTACAGGCCGTCCTTGGGGGCGCCGAGCTGCTCGAGGCCGATCTCGGGCAGCTCGGGGGGCTCGATTCCGGGCTGGTTGCCCTGGATGCGGTAGCGGTTGCGCATGTCGATGTTCATGGGGGCGTAGATGTGCGTCTGCAGGCCCCAGGGCATGTCGTGGAAGCAGCCGTTGAAGGTGATCTTGCCGGAGCCCATCTTGCCCATGCCGGGGACGTACTGGATGCGCTCGGTGATCTCATACCAGGTGCTGTAGTACTCGTCGGCGGCGGCGTTGCGCGGGGCGGTGATGGGCTTGTGGCTGAGGACGAGCGGGTTGAGGGTGATGACTTCGCTGTGGGAGTGGAGGATGTCGAGGGCGAGCTGGCGGGGGATGAAGCCCGGGATGGGCGTGATGATGGTGAGCGTTTCTTTTCTGCGAAGCATCTTGGCGGTTTGTGTCTAATGTTGGACGCGATTGTGTCTCGTTTCGTTTCGTTTCGTTTGGTCTGTTATCGCGGTTGTTTGAGGTTGACAGACAGACAGCTCTGGGATGTTTCTGTTTCTCTCTGACTCAAGCAGAGCGATAAAGGGAAGTGGGAGAGAGACAGTGACAGAGAGACAGCGACGGGGACAAACAGTGGGATGGGCCGGAGGCGGATGTTTAGTTTGAAGTAAAAAGGAGAAAGATCCAAGCCATCGTCACTCGTCAGCAATGGGCGAGAAAAACGACGGCACCCCGATCCGCGCCGCTTCTGGGCTGGCGAGTCGGTGACTGAGCAGTGAGAAGAGTGTGTGCATCCTTGTTCGCATCTGGTCCCGTCCCAGTGGAGCGCCACGGGGGTGTCGATGACGTGAGACGGGGGGATGCAGGCCTGAAAGATGCAAGGATGCCCGCCCAGCCAAGCCCAGCCAAGCAGCGACGAACAACGCCTCGGCGCTGAGCCACCCGCAATTCGTAACTCCTAGGTCAACCGCGAATCAGACCGCGCCTCTGGCCCTGTGGTCGAGCTGTTGCGTACTTGCGTTGCGTGGGCATTTTGGAACGTTCATGTCGGTATGAAGTGTGGAGTGTGAAGCGACACCCGCCGACCGACACGGGAAACGGGCCACGGGCCACTGACTGCCGGTACCCTGACCCCCCGGGGCAGCCTGAGCTCCCGCCAGAAGCAGGTCCCTCAGCCCTGAAGGAATCCTACATGCAGGGCTGAAGCCGCCCAGATTCCAAACCTTACAAGGGGTTCCACCCGCCCGACCCAGATTTGACCGACGTAGTTCCCGCAGCATCAGCATCAACATCAATCACATCGCTAGATTCGGATCTGACCCGCTCCCTATCCCGAGTCCGGATCCCTCACCTTCCGGGTGGATGTCGCAGACCTGCTCCGCCTCCGTTATCTTTTCTTCGCCAGAGCTTGCTTGATGCTTGGCAAAGGATGGAATGCAAGGGTACAATACCGCAACCCGCTAGCTCACAGCGAGGCCTCCTCGCCAGACGGCCCCCGAGCTCGGGAGCGGATGCAGCCGACCAACGCCGGCAAAGAAACCTTTCGTGTTTGCGCGCGTGCGCATCATGATCGGCCATTCCGTTTACCAAGCGCGTCAACTCAAAACTCGTGCGGGGGACATGGTTGCGTCGTAGTAGTGCGCCTCCCATCGCCACCACCCTCGCTCACTACTGGCACCACTTACCCTAGGAGTCTACGGTTTTAACACGTCCTCGCGCACCATCCGTCTCTTCACCGGCTGATTGGTAATCCGTGTAACCAGTAAGATTCCCCCGATGACTAGAACCTTCAGAGGACCTAATTGAATTCCTATTGATCATCATCTAGCAGTCCAGTTCCGAAATACAATTGCATTAATCGCGATGCCCTCTGGATCTCGACTTATCTAGTCTTCCCTGTCCTCCTTGGCCACGAGTCTGGACTAAAGTCAACTCCCTTGACTTTATAATACATTCCAACTATCTGGTCTTCAACCTTTTCAACCGAAACCCTCGATCTTCAAGGTTTTTGCCCACCATCCCCAACTCAATTCTCGCAATCCATCCCCCGCTCCCCCGGAGCAACCGGCTTTCTCCCGACCATCAGATACATGGGCGTGAACAGCTTCTGCTTCCCGCCGTCCACCAGCGCGTCCGCCCCCGTCGACAGACTCTCGGCCGTCTTCCTCGTGCCGGCCGGCGCGATGCGGATGGCCTCCATGACGCTAAAGACGTTGTGCATCACGAACCGGCCCCACTTGTTCATCCGCAGCACCGTCAGCACGTCGCCCAGCGTCTGCGCGTACGCCATGTTGCTGTCTAGCGGCCAGTACCACGGCGCCGGGCCGTCGTCCTCGGCCGCGAGGTCCTCGTGTGTCTCTAGCTCGAAGCCCGCGTCCTTCAGCGCCAACACGCCGTCTGAGATCTTGAACATTTGCGCAATACCGTTGCCCTGCTCAATGTCCAGTCGGATCCGGCGGTGGTCTAACCTCGCGTTGTCGTAGTTCTCCGTCATCAGCCACTCGTAGACACCAAACACACCGCCTGGCTTCAGCACGCGCAAAATCTCGCTGTAGACACCCTTGAGCGAGGGAGCGTGGACAGTCGCTTCGATTGCGTAGACGGCATCAAACGAGTTGTCGGGAAACGGGATTTTCTTTTATACCCCTTGGTTAGTTTCTTCCCATGCCTGAAGAGCTCCTCTCTTTGAATAACTTGCAACGTACCATGAAGTCACCTTGAACGAATTTAAGCTTGTGCGCCAGTCCTTCTAGTTCTGCGTAGTTGGTCGCGCGCGAAACCTGGTATTCATTGATGTTCAACCCTGTGACATGGGCACCCGTGAACTTGACAATCTCTCGAGCAGGACCGCCAACACCGCAACCAACGTCCAGGACTCTCATGTTTGGCTTAATACCGATATTGTGTGCGAGGTAGTGTTCGTGGCGAGCGATGGCGCGATGGAAGTTCTCGCCGTAGGCAAATCGACAGAAGTGGAAGGACTGGCTCCATCCATACTCGTAGAAATCCGTGGCTAGGTTGTAGTATCTTCATGGTCAGCACAGACAACAGAGTAAAGAGAGGGGGAACTCAAAAGACTCACTGTCTGGTTAGGCTTGCATAGTTGTCTGTTCGTTCTTGGCGAGTTGCTTCGATCTCGTCCTCGGCCTTCTTGTTGTCCCAGAACTGAAAATACTCGTCCACAGCGGCAACATGGGCGGCATTGTCCTTGTTGATCATGGCCCTGATACCGCCCTGGTTGTCTTTGGATTTCCGATGGAGGACTTTGTCAAAGGCTAAGTTTTGGGCCTCCTCGTAGGAGATGAGCTCGTTGGTCGACATGGCGAAGGGCTTGACTTGGTGCTCTTGGGGATGATAGAGATGATATTAGGAGGACAGAGGATAGAGAACTCAAGAGAAAATCAATTGAGGTGTTGAAGAGAAGATTGTTCAAGGAATCAAGGGTCATTAAATAGGTGCAGGTTCGTGAAAGGGGCTGGTTGTCTAGAGAGAAGCTCCTCTCAAGTCCCAACTCCACGCCGCTTGCCAGATACCGCTTGCTATCTTGTCTTGTGCACGACATTGACCGAGGTGGTTCTGAACCAGTCCCTCGAAGATGCTGTTCATCAAGCGCGCTTACACATTCAGAAACCCCAATGCGAACACGAACAAGAACAGCGAACAAGAACAGCGAACAAGAACAGCGGTTGGTTGTCTTGGTGTTTAGACATGCCAAACGAGGGGGTTGATCCGAATACGAGCCCCATATTTCAGCAACACGAATGCGAGCTTCCCTTGAATGCGAGTCCATCGCTAAGACAACAACACTCCGCCTTCAAATTTCAGGGTTCCATGGATAAAGACCCCGGGGCTTTAGCCACTTGATCGAGGGATGCACTGGAGTAGCCGATTTCCGCGTCTCGTCAACCAGCTATTCGTCAGCCGGGCCGCCACGGAGACCTTGGCGGAATCCTTCATCTGGGATCTGATCTGGCTGGCCCCTGAGTTATTTAGATAGGCAGTATTCTAGTGGACTTTTGAGTAACCGCTAGATGTGTTGGGAATGGCGGTGTCTCTTACTCTGGTCCTGGAGATATCTTCAAGCGAGGGTTGGAACCCCAGTCATTCTCGGGTTTGCAGTACTGAACCCGATCGTTATCTCAACGCCTGCCACTGCATTGCCGAGTTCAGGTTTTGTACAGTTTATGTGCCCCTGTGCGTCATTAAAGGACAGGTTTCGGCAAGATCCTCACAGTACTTCGTAAAGAGTTTTCTTTCAAGCCGTTACAGCCTTATACGGGCTTTCATGAATGCACATGAAACTACACAAAAACACTCATCCGCCATTGCCCAAACCACCTCTGTATAAATAGAGGAGACATTCTGTCGTAGACAGAATCATGAGCTGTCTCCTCTGTCCTCTACTGCGGGCTGTGGTCATCCCCGCCATTCTCTTAATCAGTACACTCTATTTCTTGAACTATTCCATAACCCTCACAGAATCTTACTGGATAATATCCAATCTGTGGCAGGGCTGCAAGGACTGTGTCGTGCCCGCACACTGCCGATAATTAGTTGTCGCACGCCAAGACTGAAAGAATCACCTTGATGGCGTGGAAGCAGATCGACCAGACAGTCTTGACCGACATCCGTCATAACTGGACTTCTGCGTGATTCAAGAAGTCCGGATCAACCGAGGAGTCGCTCTCACAGACACTGGCGGGTGCATGGGTCGGACCGTCGTCGAGGATGAGTCGGTCGAAGTGCTGGACGGGTGGGGGATGAAAACCACCGGTCCCGTTCACACGGCCAAAGTTCATATGACGCTGGCCCAAGCTCACAAACTTATCACCGATGGCAGGAAATACTGTCTGAGCTGTGCCGTCTGGGTTGTCGAGTTTCCAGTATGAGTATGTACGCCGTTGAGCTCCAGCTCAGTGAAGTACTTGAATGGGGGATCGCTATTGCAGTAATAATTGATATCCTTGTCTGCAAACTCCTGATCGTCTCCCACAACGGACTCGGAAAAGTGGACCTGAAAGCCCGTCTGAGGATGGTCTCTATTGGTTTCGATCTACGTGTAGTTGGGCTTGCACTTGAGTATTGCAAGGCGCATCAACAAGTACATAGATATAGTTGATCTTTCTGTAGGGACTAAGGTAACCCCCTACTTGCCTACTAGAAAGGCCCATACAATAAGCAGTACCTGAAGATAGCGGTTAGGGGTAAAGGTTAGTCTCAGTGAAGGTTTAGGAGAGTGTTGATAGGATTGGCCTATAGATGATATTTTAAAGGGTTTCATTTAACTAGATTATACGAATAGTTAATTCATTTGATCTTTATTAATACACTTGTTAGTGTGTGTGTGGCGAAAGTTGCTAGCGAACCTGGCAATACTTATGTGAAGAGCGCTTGCTGTGTTATTGTGAAACTAATTACCTAGGCCCAAGTGAAAATCGTCTTCTCTTTGTAGAAAAGGAACCCAATAATCAAATTTCACCTAATGGCTGTGTCTGTACAACTGAATCTTGCTGGCCGGCGTCTGGTCTGCGGTTTTGTGGTTGTTGGGCGCAGACTGTCGTCCTTCGTTATGTAACATCGTTAAATATAGCATCTTATTAATCGTGCAAGTAGTTGGCCGCAAATCAACAGCAAGAGACTTCCAATGGCCGAACCCGCCAGTGTTCCCAGCAGTTGTTTCCCCTTCCCATAGGCATAAGATGGTCTAGGTTAGTGGAGTTGGTGGAGTGGAACTAGGCCGTGCAGATCTTCGCCCGGGAGGATCTCCGTATCTGGATAACATGGCAGTCTCCCCGATGCACTGCGGACGGAACCTTGTGTGTATCAGAGGCTAAAGGCCATCGTATCTCATTCTGCATCTCATTCTAATCTGTGAATCTGGCGCTCCGTATTCGTACATCTGAGGTAGGACCTTGTCAACTGTCAGTTTTCGACGTTATCCAACCACGTTGCTGGATTTGTCAACCCTGTCGCGCCAAGCATGCCGTCCTGGGCTGTTTTTGTGTGGGGCGGAAGCAGCCACTTCCGATGCTCCTAGAACTGCCTCGTGCAAACCTGTGGTGACAACGGGAACAACATAAAAACGCCAGTCCTCGACAAGCTCAACGCGTAGCAATCCCTCGCATCTCACCACGACTTCGACTCCTCACCAGGTCAATTACGCTCCGGATCTCCCTGCAGTGCTTCGGCTGCGTTGATCGTCCTTGGCCTTGCTCTCGCGCGCCAAGCGTCCTCGCCTTGGAGGCTCAATCTCACTCCCAATGGCCACTCCAAAGCCTCAATATGAATTTGGCGGCCCGTACGTCCCAAAATCGAGGGAGCACATAATGCACTCAAACTGACGCGTCTTAAACAGTCTCGGCGCTACGGGAATTGTGTTCGGCCTCCCGGTCCTGATGAATGTCCTTTTTCTCGGCTGCAACGACGTGTCCGGCTGCCCTGCGCCAGCCCTCCGCGACTTCAGTACCCTATCTTGGGACAAGCTCAGGTACGAGATTCCGTGGCCCAAGACCGGTATCTGGGGCTTTTTCAGCTGGGAGGTCACTGGCTGGTTGCTCGCCTACTATCTCCTCAGCCTGATTCTCTATCGTGTGTTGCCTGCTCACGAGGTGTACGGTACGAAACTGCGCGAGTCTGGTCGTCCCCTCAAGTATCGCTTCAATGGTAAGTGATCTAGTCTGGAGGCACACAGGTTTATCATATAAGCCGTGATTGATGGATGATTCTAGCTTTCCATGCCACGGTTGTGCAGTTGGCCGTTTGCGCTGTCGGGACTTTCATCTACGGAGCCGACTTTGCCGTGTGGACTTTCATCACGGACAACTACTTACAGCTGCTCACGGGAAACATCGTCTTGGCCTATATTCTCTCCGTATACACATACCTCGTAAGCTTCAGCGTCAAGAAGGGAAACTCCAATTTGCGTGAGTTGGCCAGGGGCGGCCACACCGGAAACATCATGTACGACTTTTTTATCGGCCGCGAACTCAACCCCAGAGTCACTATCCCTCTGATTGGAGAAGTTGATGTTAAAGCCTGGCTGGAAATGCGTCCTGGTCTCACCGGTTGGGCTCTGCTGGACTTTGCTTTTATTGCGAAGCAGTATCGCACCTACGGCTACGTTTCGGACAGCATCATCATCGTTGCTCTGGTTCAGTCCTATTATGTTCTGGAAGGCCAATATGCTGAAGATGGCATCTTGGGTATGATGGACATCACCACTGACGGACTCGGATTCATGCTCAACTTTGGCGACATTGTCTGGGTGCCCTTCCTCTACTCCACCCAGTGCCGTTACCTCGCCGTCTACCCTGTTCATTTAGGATGGGCTGGAGTTGCTGCCATTGGGTTCGTCTTTGCCACTGGCTTGTACATCTTCAGGGCCACCAACTCCCAGAAGAATTTGTTCCGCACCAAGCCCGACCACCCGTCTGTCGCGAACATGCCTTTCATCCAAACTAAGAGAGGCACGAGACTGCTCACGGGTGGCTGGTGGGGACGGGCCCGTCACATCAACTACTTCGGAGACTGGATACAATCCCTGCCCTTTTGCCTGCCGACAGGAATCGCCGGTTATATGATTATTCCAGCCGGAATTCCAGTAACCAACAGCCTCGGCGTCAAGACGATGCTCAACGGCGATGCCGTGGTCCAGGATGGTACGGCAGGATGGGGAATGCTGTTCACCTACTTCTACTCCGCATGGTTCGCCTTTATGCTCATTCACCGTGAGCGCAGAGACGATGCTGCTTGTTCTGAAAAGTATGGTGAAGACTGGGAGAAGTACAAGAAAATTGTGAGATGGAGGATCATCCCTAAAGTCTACTAGACCATTTCTCTGGCTTAGGTCTTATACAACTATTGCTAGGGTTAGGTTATTACCGCGTAATGAACCTAATTGCAGTTCGGTTTGACTTGCGATTGTACAAAAGATCAAGAAAAGGAGGTGTAGAATAGCATCTGTATCCTTACAGGCCCCTAATTTCAAAACCCTCGTTTGGCCCCGCTATTGCGACTGTCCTGGGTCCTTCATGGAACAGAAGCTTTAAGGCGGATGTATCGTGGATGAAATATATGCCATATTACAGCCGACGGCCTGTGCTTAATAACCTGACAACACTTGTACCTAGGATGATGATTTTGATACTCTCACGGGGGGGAAAGCGCGCCTTAGACCTACCCTGGTTCCTCTGCTTTGGGCGCTGCCTCTCTGATCTATCCGTGATCCTCTATCCTAAGCTAAAGCCGTTGCGAACATTTAAACTAATCAGCAGTGACCGAAATCGTAATCATTATCGTCATGTTTTCCCTCCATTCTTTTCGTGGCCCCGATAAGGTAGACACCCTTGAGTTAGGAAAACAGCTAATGTTAACACCTTATATCTTCCTTCGGAATATATGCTTCTACGTTCGTATCCTGATGACCAATATTAACATCATTTTAAGTTAAACGAGAAGCCTGGGCGTGAAACATGTATAGTTGAAACGCTGCGCCGCTCCCGGGCCTCCGGCTCTGCTTCGATGGAAAAAGCGTCGGGATAAATCCACCAACCAACAGCCATGTCGATAGCTACATAACAATCAATCCGCGAAATTACAACTACAAATAGATAGGAATTTGCCTATAATAGAATTCCGCCTATGGGTCTAAAACTAGGTATGGAAGATGTGGCTCCGATCAAGGTTGTCATTCATGCCACTCTCCCACAGGCAATATTCTCCACCAATGGCACCTGTCACCGACAATGCCACAAGGTAAATTGCAGTGAGGGTCGGAGTCGGGGATTAAGACTCAAATAAGCTTATAAAGACCACTACGCTCGGCTCCTGAAAAGTAGAGTTTACTACTACTCCAGACTTGGTTCTTATCAGATCAATCGGTGTCTGAACAATCATCATGAAGCTTCTCGCCGCTCTTAATTTCGTGACCGCAGCTCTTGCTGCCAGTCGAACAACCGCCCCCAGCGGATGTTTGGTCGTGAAAAAGTCCGCCTCCAGCGGTCAGTACAAGACCATCCAAGCCGCCGTCAACGCTCTCTCCACCACTTCAACCAGCGCCCAGTGCATCTTCATCGACCAGGGCACATACACTGAGCAAGTCTTGGTGCCAACCCGCAAGGCTCAACTATCCATTTACGGATACACCGCGGACACGACTGGCTATGCTGGGAACAAGGTTACCATCACGGGCAAGAAGAGCCAAGCGGACGGGTTAAACAATGACGAGACTGCCCCTCTCCGTGTCAAGGCACCGAACTTCAAGCTCTACAACGTCAATGTGGCCAACACGTACGGCAAAGGCAGCCAGGCTGTTGCTCTAAGTGCTTATGCAGACAGCGGCTACTACGGATGTGCCTTCACTGGATACCAAGACACCGTTCTTAGCAGCGTGGGCTATCAGCTGTACTCCAGGTGTCTGATCCAGGGCGCAACGGACTTCGTCTTTGGTCAGCAGGCCTCCAGCTGGTTTGAGAAGTGCGACATTCGTGTTGTCAGCGCCTCGATTGGCTACATCACAGGTGAGAAATGGCTGAAGTCACCTCAGTGATCTTTATAGTCTAACAGAGAACAGCAAACGGCCGGACCTCGTCGGGCGAAATTTCGTACTACGTCTTCAACGACTGCAACATTGCCGCAGCTTCGGGCAACAGTGTCTCGAACGGTGCTTACTATCTCGGCCGCCCGTGGAGAGAGTACGCACGTGTCGTGTTTCAGAAGACTTCCATGTCTGCTGTCATCAACCCGGCGGGATGGAAGATCTGGAACTCGGGTGATGAGCGCACTAGCAACGTTCTTTTTGGAGAATACAGCAACACTGGCACTGGTGCATCCGGCCAACGGGCGTCTTTCTCTAAGAAGCTTTCTTCTGCGGTTTCCATCTCGACTATTTTGACGAGCAGCTACGCTTCAAAGGGATACTATGATGCCTCGTACATGTAGGTGGTATCAGCTGGTACGATTTCGGATCCATGGACACTTGGAGACTAGCACTATCAAGGAATAACCTATGATGCTTCGGAAGCATCTTACTCATCGAGTCATATCATTATTTTCTGTAAATAATTTTGTAGATCCTCCTCCTTATCCGTTTGGAGCTTCATCATTAGCTAAGGATGCTACCGTCATGACTGAACCTTGGATGTCTCGTTCCAATTTCTCGTGTTGGTGAAGCACTGCTTCTCACCAGTGGATTCGTCTTGGTGCAAGACTATGAGGCGTAAAACGACACTGATACTTGGTCTTCTGTGCTCTAGAAGCCCAATGAGATGTTATAGTCTAAAAAGTCTACATTGTGCCGCAGCGCACCGGCCATCTCATGTCCGCTAAGCAAGGGGAAGGCGACCAACAAAGTAGAAGACGCTTCAAGCCCTCTCAGTTGTCTCTAAGCAAAAAAAACACCCAGTAAGCGATCACAAGAGAGTTTTGGGGAGAAATGTCTGCAGCCAGGGCGATGATTATCGGACCGTTGGGAATGCAGAGTTAAGATTAGGAAAAGTTGAAGTATAAGATAGGATTTCCGAGGTTGGGAGTTTGGCCACTTTCGGTTCAACCTGGTCAAAGATTGGTTAAAGATGTATTCCTAGGTTTCATTCATGGACGTCACATACAACTTCTCCAGTACCTCACTTCCTCAGGTTCCCACAATAGCAATAGGATTTTGGATACGATTTAAAAAAAAAACCCCCAATGAAGGGTAGGTGTGAATAAAGCGGTAAGCTCCTGCCGATAATTATGGCTTCAAATATTGCACACATGTCACAAAGTCACATCTCATCTATAGGAGTTCTATCCACCACCACCAACCTTTGATCTCTTCCGGATCACGCTTCGTGTTCAAAGCATACTTGACTTCAAGATACCCAAGTCGAGTCATCGTCCTTTTCGATATCATGTCTTCCTAACTAACTTCTTCCGTGTGCCCAGTAAGGGGCGACTCTCCTGCTACTTGTTGAAGTACGATATAGACGTCGGTGTATTCAGGCAGTTCCAGATACTCGGCATCACAGTGCCATACCTGCAAACAATATACTTCAGCTGTACTACCGACAGGAAATTAATTCGCACAATCTGGTCGGAACTCATAATCTTCGTGGTCAGAAAAACGCCCCCACGATTCAACCGAGATTTCGTGCTTGATTTTCCCGTCATCCATCTGGTGAGTATGAATCTCTGCTTCCCGCAAATTGCCATGAAGTTCCATGCTGTCATACTTGATGTCGCCCCACGCGGCAAATGGGAGAGGCAAGTTGAACGACGTGGCGACCGGCGTCCTAATTTCGGGCTTAAGCGTCAATCTACCCTCAACGGGGAGACGACCCCAAATGTCGTTCTTGACTCTGGCATTGCGCGTGCTTACCCAAGACCAACAAGGACCTAGCCATGCGTCGGGACGGATACCTTACGGACCAGCAGGGTCAACGTACCAGCACAGTTCGTTCTCAAGGAAATGAAACCATAGGCCAAAGGTATTCCGAACATGAGTCCATCGTTGGGCAACACTCGTGACGTCGTTTATGGCAAGAGACGAGGAGCATATGGCGATAGGAATTGCCACCAAGTTTTGATGAAAGGGTGGTAGGCTTCATCTGGCAATGCAACGTCTATCACCTGCTGCGGGAATGATCCAAAAGGCTCATGGCTGTCATCGTCCGGGTAAATAGTCAAAATTTCGCCCTGATCCAGTCCGTTGAATTCCCAGTACTCGCGCAAACGGGCGGCATGTCCGGGCAGCCCAGAGTAATCCACTCTCACAGGGAAGGATTTCCAGAACGGACTACTGTTTCTTCTTGTGATGAAGACTGCTTCGAGAGAGCACCATCGTTTGGTTCCCGTGATGCATTTATATTCTCCATTTGCTCTGGAGTATCGCGGTGAGTTGACTCATCCTCGTCATCGCTCGAAAGCTGGGCCGCATGGTCAGATTCTTCGCCGTGACTTTGTGAGTTGCCCGTCAGAGATTCATCGTCGCCAGAGTCGTCCTCTTCCCAGTCACCATGGGTAGGAGGAGTTTTGCGCTCCATGCCTTCAAGCAACCGCGGCTGCCAGTCGCGGAAAAAGACGAATATGTCCTTGGGTGCGTTGGTGTTTGATCCGAGTCTGAGAATCCATGCCGTCGTTTCATACTCGGACTTGGCTCCGACGCATCACACTCGCTACACTCTCATTGTACGCTTTAATTTGCGCAAATGAGTGAACGAGGTGATGTCATTTGCTCTTGGCAGACCCAACGTCTTGACTCGAGGACCGCTTTCTGATCTTGGGGTGTGTTGGTGACGATTAGACCGGCATCACAGTCAAGACCATCCATTGCTACAATGGTGAGCGCCGCTTTGTCGAAGACAATCGCCATACGCCGCGCCTCTCTCTTCTAGTCGTTCTGGTCTTCTCGAATAATGCAGAGGGAATCGACCCATAGGTATGAGTAACCCAGGCCGTTGGTAATGTAGACTACGTCGCGAAATGTGTGTGGAAGCTCCTGAAGGGAGATGCCGGTCTCAGTAAGTTGGGTGACGTTGTCGGTTGTCAACATTAGTGGTTCCCTCGCTCCCCATCGGTGACTGAGAGCGACATATTGTGTGTCTTCGATCAATGATCTAGAGTCGACTATCGAGATGCTTATATCCTCCAGTCTAGAGGCGGTTTTGGAGCCCAAAAGCCCGGTAGGAACCAGGCCGTCTCCTTTGATGTCATTGATAAAGTGACCGTTATCGGTGCAAAAGATGGAACTGTGTCGTGCTGACTTTTGGCATGACTCGTGGGACTCCAGGCAAGTGTTGATCCATTGTTTGGTAAGAGGGATAGCTGTGCTATAAAAGTACTCGGTCGTCATGATTCATGCATCTGTGATTACGATGAGGAGAGAAATCCACGCTGACACCTTAAGCGCTGTGGCGTAGACTAAGGTGTAAGATCGGCGGTGGAGAATGGCAGAAGGCCTGAGGAAATTAATAAGAAAGCTAGCAGTGGTTAACAAATATTGACTCCAGAGTTTTGAGCGCGACAGGGGAGAGTTGGTCTAAAGCAACGTTCATTGCGGTTGATGAGCTGAGAGGGCAACAGATTAAGTGTTGACAGTGGACGTGTTTCTTCAATTACGACGTGTCTCAACAGATATGTCTGACGAATTAGTGATTCCTTTACACAGCACGCTTCCGGAGCTTGACCTCCACCCCTTCCTGCCTCGGAAACCAGCTGTTGATCACCTTCCATTCCTTCTTGGGGTCCGCCAACTCAATCTCATACAAGGTAACTAGCGTCGCGATGACCTTGTAGGTCTGAAAAAGGCCCATATGCTTACCAATGCAAGTCCGGCTTCCACCACCAAATGACAAGTCTGTCTGGTTCATTAGAAGCAGCCTCTTCTGGAAGGCTTCTTCAGTCTCGCCATGCTCCTCATCGCGCAGCCACCGCTCAGGGCGGAAGCTGTCAGCATCATCACCGTAAACAGCCTTGTTTCTGGCCAAGATGTACGGACTCATGCCAACGATTGTGCCTTGGGGAAGATAGTCACCATTGGGGAGAACGAAGCCTCCTTCGGGAACGTATCGCTCCATGGTCATTGACACGCCAGGGAGCATGCGAAGCGCCTCACGGATCACGGCCTCGACGTAGGGCAGCGCCTTTACCTCCTTGTAGCTGGGCGGGGTACGGCCACGGAAGTTCGCCGCAAGGATCTCCTCTGTGAGGCGCTTCCAGACGTTGGGATTCTTGAGGGAAAAGTATAGGGAGCTGCGGATTGTAATGGCGGTTGTATCAGCGCCGGCGATCATGTTAACCATCAGCCACGAAATGATCTGCCCATCGTCCACATTCTCAGGGTCTGCATTCTTGGCCTCGATGAATTTGTCCAAAAAGTCAGGGGCTTCAGGATCATGGTAGTCCTTGTCGTTGCCCTGGTACCGGTCAATCAAATGCTTAATCGAGATGCCAGTGATGGTGTTGAAACCAGGGGGGCCAATATGGCAAATGGGGTTTTTGTCTAGGACACGGTCAAGGAAAGGCATGGTTCCGACAGCCGTGAAGTAGTCCATTGCCTTGTCGGCATTGTGCAGCGTTCCATCGAAGTCGTATCCTTTCTCAAGATATCCGATAGGTTGAGAAAAGGTCACGGCGCCGACGACATCCCAAGTGTCTGAATGAAACACACCAGTTAGTAGCTGCAGGTCGAGATGTGACGAAGTGAAGTGTGACTTACAGAACAAGGTCCACTGCCCGATATTGCACACTTTTTCAGCATTGTCCCCGTCCATGTAGCGCTTTTCAAGTTCCCCGCATAATTGATTTATGACCTTGTCCATGTGCGGTTCGACAGCGGTTATCCCGGCACTTGAATAGGACTTGGAGAGGGGCCGCCTTTCCTTCCTGTGCTTGACAGGATCGGTCTGGCTGAAGATATTGAAGACGATCTGGCCATTGACCAGAGCACTGCTGCCATGATAAAACTCGGTCTACATGTCTCAGTCAGTCAGGTAACGACATTATGTTTGAGATGCAGCCGGTTACTAACCTTAAGCCAGTCCCCTTTGACGCTGAAGATCGTCTTGATTAATTCGGGAATATCGACATCAATAATACTTGGAGTAATGCGGACGATTGGCCCATATTGGCGGTGCAGTCTCTCAAGAACGAGGTGAGAATATCCAGTCGACGCTTGGTACAGGTACCACAGTCTGGTGAACCCTTCGCGACAGTTAGAGGTTTGGTAAAAAGCAACACGGTCGGTCTAGGTTAGAGATTGCGGGGGGAAAGGAAGCGTGAGATGCACGACAGTGTAACACGTACTTGCAAGCAACGGTCCAGGATACTTCTTCAGTGGGGACGTAACGTACGAACCAATAGTCCAGAGAGAAAACGTGCTGAAGGGTACGACGATAAAAAGCAAAAAGAGGGATGATGGGTTTCGCAAAAGACCTGCAGACTCCAATAGGGAGCTGTCTCCAAATTGGGTGTGATTCGTCATTCTGCGTAGTTTTCGCCTTGGAACAAGACTTAAGAGAAGAGGAAAATCAAAGATTCCATGTGGATTGGAGGTCAGATATGTCTCTAATTAAACTGCAGTCAGTTGCACTCGTGGAGCCCGGTATCTTCCCAGGCTTCCCGATTTGAAGAACTAACAAAGGGGCTGGACCGTATGAGGTTTCCAACAGCGCCGAGCTACGGATGCAGAACCTGATTCCGTCGGGTGGCATTGGGGATTAAGTGGCTTGAGTCCGTCTCTGTGATATCAACGCGGGGGATGGATTAGTCTCATTTACGGATGAGCTGGTTGGTCCGGTTAGGATGCCGCGGGTTAGCAAGGATTAAGATCCTCCTTGTGTATGGCCGGCAGTTAGACGGCAGGATGGGGCAATGGAGAAGCGAGGCGATTCAAACGGGAGAATGCTGAACTGCCGGCAGGCAAAAAAAAAAGAAAAAAAGAAACCATGACTAGGTCCGTTGCCGAGGCATCGTCAGAATTGACGGAGGTTTCAACGATGGCATTCGCTTGGTGGAGCCTCTTGATAGCGCAATGGTTTTCATGGGGAGGCAAGGGGTTTGAAAAAACACCACCCGTCGTCTCACCAAATTTGTATGGGGAGAGCGGCAGTGTTTTATTCAACCCGCATGGGAGGATATCTCCACGGATCACGGATCGATTCCCCGAGTCATGGATCGATTCCCCGGGTCATCCTATGATCCCCCGGATCAATCTGCCCATACAAGCAATCATGTCCGTGGTGTTGCAAGGTTCCTCATTAGAGTTTACGAATATTGTCATCTACTATGAAGAAGCACTGACTAGAGTTTCTCCCAGGGTCGACATTTGGTTAATTACCACTAGTCCCTGAAGAAACCTATGCAGAGTAGTCGCGAGGACTAACTTAAAGAAATGTCGCATCCGTCTTGTCTATCACGCAATTAGCGCTGCAACCAATGTCTCGGCCGTGGGGGAAAGTGGAGCGCCAATACCTCAATAGCCAGCGGCCAGCGACTCGTTAGCCCGCGGGTATACGACATCAATGACTAGATAGGGGGATGCTATCTCGGATTCCGGCAAGCCCAAGAACTCGCTATATTCAGAATGATTCAAGCTTTCTTCAGCTCCGCTAGCCTATTGCTTCAAGCGAGGTATCTGTAACGCCCTAAACTAGTTAAGCTTTCTATCATAAAGACTAGCCGAGTCGTCTGCAATTAGGCCTTGGTCGCTGCCTTATCTTCGCAAACACAAGTCAGTTTTTCTTTTCTTTTTCTTTCCTCGTTCGAGTCCGGGCCTTTGCTCGCCCGGCACTTCGCGGCTAGTACCCCTGCACAGAGTAGCATTTTGCAGGGCCATCATGCAAAACCCACTCCTGTTCCAACTAACCGCTGACCGGCAACACAAGGACCCTTTTCTGGAAAGGCTTCGCTTCCCTAAGCTCGAGTTAGCTCGAGTTATCGTTGAAACTAGATGCCAAAACCGAGTGTTACGGGATGCGGATGTGTTTTATTTTGGGTCATGGCATCCCCAAATGCCGTGCTCTTGTCTTAGATATGCATCTCGACTGTTGTTCTTCAGTTCAGTTCTTTTTCAACGTCCTCTTCTTTACCGTCCCAGTCGTTATTGCGAAAATAGACCAGTTGCCCAAGATGATGGATGGTAAAGGCCCAATGACTGTGGCCGTTATGTGGTCTTTCACAGCGTTAACTTGGGTTTTTGTTTGCCTGCGGCTCTACACGCGTGTCTTCATTCTTCAACAAGTCGGCGCAGACGACCATGCCTACTGGATCAGTGGCGTAAGTTGATTATCTTACGGCGTTCCTGGTACCTTTTGAATCTGCTTGTTAACAGTTCGATTGTACAGGTCTTGATTCTTTTGTACACCATCTTTATGCATGTCTCGGCCACTTATGGCTTCGGCCAGCCGATTACAAGCCTTGAGCTCGAGGATTCTGCCCGCGCAGTCTACTATGAGATGATCGGACAGACATTCGCTGTCATCGGAATGGGGGTTGCAAAGGTATCACTGGGATTGTTCTTGTTGCGCATTGTCGTAGAACTATGGCACAAGATCGTTATCTGGGCTGCCATGGTCTCTCTCATGATCGTGTCTGTTGTCACTGCCATCATGCTCTGGATCCAGTGTTTCCCAGCAAAGAAGATATATGACCCTTTACGAACACCGGAGGGCTCATGCGATATTGCGATTACACCGGTCGCTGTCCTTCTCGGAGGTGTGTGCTATGCGGGCTTTGTCTTGCCCTTTGTGCTTCGCTGACCATGGCTCTTTAGTATGGTGTGCTCTCGTTGACTTCTTCTTCGCCATCTTCCCATGGATCTTTATCTGGGGTTTGAACATGAAGTACAAGGAGAAGATCACGATTGCTGGCAGTATGAGCTTCGGAGTCATGTGGGTGCATTCCAGCGCAGTTGCATGATATCTTCTAACTTTTACCAGTGCTGGCGTTTGTGGCGTTGTTCGTACCTACGAAGTTGCGACTGGATTCACAGCGAACTACACACGTACGAATGCCTTATCCTCCTTAAAGAAGTCATGACTAACATGGGAAACAGAGGATACTGTCCCGTTGATCATCTGGTCCGCCGCCGAGATGGCCATCACTCTGGTTTGTGTCGGCATTCCCATCCTTCGCCCGCTCTATCGACGAGCCGTTCACGGATCGAACCTCTCCTCCGAACGATACTACAAAAAACATGGCGAAGGCAGTGACGGGCAAAGCTACAAGCTTAACGGTATGCCCCAGAACAGTGGAGCGAGCGGGAGCAATCGAGGGTTTCCCAACGCAGACCCCAAACTGGGAATTCGTGGCCCTGGCACCATCACCCGGATCGCTGGCGATAACCAGAGTGATGAGTCCATACTGGGACCCGAATATCGCCATCAGTCGTCTCCAAGTCAGCAACACGGGGGAATTCAGATCAAGCATGATATACAAGTAGACTGGGCAAACAGGACAGCATGATAAGCTCTAAATAGGGGGGCACCCGGGGACTTAAAACAAATCTGGCACTTGACTAGATCATTGGGAACAGCAACAATCGTTTTAACGTTTGGGCATAGACAATGGATGATTCTTCGATTACGATCAACCGAGATGCAAATTCATAGACTCATAGACAAATGACGAGCACGATCCATCGGCTTTGTACTTGCATGTTGAAAATGGCTGTCATCCCCCTTGACAGTTCTCCGGGAAAGAATGTTACAGATTCAACGCCCCTTAGAGGTCAGAAGCTCAGACCACTATCATTACGTGGGAAGTAGATAGTGGACTCCAGCCGTCTGTCCTTTTTGGTTATGGATTTTGACTAGCGGGTTGGTGTGACGTTTCATGCTTATCCAAGCAAGCGCACCCAGTGCCCTCTCAAGTGATTGTATCACTGCCTCACTGATCTTACACACAGGGGTAGATAGCATGGGTCGCTTGGCCTTGATGAGAAGCGATTCCACAAGAATTTAAAAAACTAGCTAGACTTATCAATAGGTTTTCTAAACGAATGCTGTAGAGATAAAGCATGAATGAATGGGTTTCCTATGCAACATCATGTGGCCGGTGGCTCGCAGAAGTAAGTTGCAAGTATGACCAGGGAATTAATCATACGTCCTTGTAAGAACAAGCTGTAATGAAGACAGAACGTGTGGACGAGGCACGCCTGGGTCCTCCGAATTCAAATATACAAGGGATGAATGAGGCTTATAGTTGTCTGCTTATCAGCACAAAATATTCAACTGACGAAAGAGATGAGAGATGAGAGAAGAAAAGACTTAAAGAAAGAACAATTTAGAAGATAAAAGAGTAGATGGTGTAGGCGAGAAAGAAATGTTCAAATTCTGCGTTTGAGTAGAGGTGAAGAGAATAAGAAACGAGGGATGCTGATAGGTGGCGATCATTTAGCACAAGGTATTCACTAACACGATAAGACCCGCTATTAGATTGTAGTTATTGACCTCATGGCCCAGGATTTCTCTTGCTTACGAACTGTAGGCTTAAGACCTCCATTCTTTCTTTAATATATAAATACTAAAACAACGGTTTTGTTATTTAACTGCGTTAATCTATCTCACCCTAGGTCCAGAGTTCTTCTACCAGCACTGATGGAGCCATACTCAGTTAATATGAAGGATAGTACACTAGAAGAATCAACCAGCAGATGTGAGTAGGGAGGGCTTGCTCAATGCTGAAACATTTCTTTCCACGGCAAGGTAGCAGATTGTGGCAGTTACTGCGGGAACCGATGTTTGGATTGCAACAATGGGTGATGTTATTGCGTACCAAACTCCTGTGTGCTTATTTTGAGCCCATGATATACGGTTGGCGTTTCTACTACGTATATTGTTAGTCATTGCCATCATTTTTGGCTGGGCCCCCGCGTGATGTATCTGACCGTCTCGTAGTCTGGGATGGGCATCGAACAGTTCCCAGCCCTTGGGAACTCTC
Organism: Neonectria hederae; assembly: GCA_003385265.1. Classification (NCBI taxonomy): domain Eukaryota; kingdom Fungi; phylum Ascomycota; class Sordariomycetes; order Hypocreales; family Nectriaceae; genus Neonectria; species Neonectria hederae. The sequence continues at coordinate 95,754 of QGQB01000043.1, read as the reverse complement.
ATGACTTAACTACTGGATTTCTCTCAAGCACTCGCATCCCTCTTCACTTACTTTAACTCTATAGAGTAGAGAAGCAGAGCCCTCAACATGCCATATCCCGGAATTCTTGCTGTTTCCCTACTCTTCTCGCTCTTGGCCTTGCAGAGAACTTCTCAAGACCTCGATGAACCTCATCGGCGGAGAAAAGGGCATCGGCAACATCCCTTCCACGCGCCTTTCTAGCCTGGAAAATATCAGGGGTTCTCGCAATTCAACCAGCGACTGCTAACCCATTGCGCCCAAGTCGGCAAGCCTTGAACATATCTTCACCGAAGTCAATGAATTTGACGTAAGTCTGCTCCTTTCATGGAATGTATCGAGCACTAAACCTGTCTTTTCTTTCCAATCGGGAGAACTCGACGCCACGAATGCCTACCCTGAGCTGAACAGTGCCACCCCGCCGCTGACCCTCCTCGTAAGAAGCAATAGAAGCGCGAGCGTCATTGACGAAACTGTCTCACATCTTACTTGCATTATTAACAGCACTCAGACCCAAGGCCCGGAAGAAGGTGGAAATATTTCACCGCTGTCTACCAGCAGTACGTTGACTGTGTTCGTGCATGTACTGTATCGCGGTGATACTCTAAGAAGAGAAGGAGGAGAGGGAAATATAGTACGCATTATTACACTGTTTTATCTGGGAACTTGCTACATCGCACTGCTAAACTGATTGAGAGGATTGGAGTTGGACAAGCTCTTTTGTCATCCCCACAGAAGAGTACACTTTCTCATTCTATGGCCACAGGATGAATCTAATTTCAGTCACTTGCACTAGATACCATATACCTCTATTCTGTGAGCCACCTATGCGATGGCAACTTCCTGGATAGTTTTGTAAAACTGCGCAGGATCATGCGCAAACCTCCCCAGAAACAACCCGTCCACACCATCCTTCAGCTTCTGAAACAGTCCTGGCCCTGCGCTTCCACCGTAAAGTATTCTAGTCAAGCCACTTCGTCTTTGGATGCACTCGAGCTGCCGGATTGCGGACGTAACTTCAACGACGTAGTCTACATCCGCCGGCTGCGATGCGCCGATGGCCCAAACGGGCTCGTATGCCAGAACAACCTCAGCATCGTCTGGTACTGCCTCTAGTACAATCTCAACCTGACTTCGACACTCATCCACTGCCGATATCGAAGTCTCGCCTTGTATCTTCTCGCCAATGCATACCAAGGGCACCATCCCGTTCCGCGCTGTAGCCGCAGCCTTCTTCGCCGTGATCTCGTCCGTCTCTCCGAATATGCGTCTCCTCTCAGCGTGTCCAACCTCGACGAGTCGACAGCCAACTTCAGCAAGAACAGCTGGCGATACCTCGCCTGTATAGGCGCCGGTGTCTTCGTAGAATGTGTCTTGTGCGCCGCACCAGATATTGCTGCCCTGGGACTTGTTGATCACGGAAAGGAGCGTGAGGTGATCTGGGACGATGAAAACATCAAGATTGTCCATAAAGGATGAGTCTGAGCCCAGAATGAGGTGAAGGAGTTCGTCAATGTATTGACTGGTACGCGATGCGGAAAAGTACATCTTCGTTGAGACACCGACAATGCGGCGTCGTGGCTGACTGAGAGAAGCCATTGGTCCGGCTAAGTGAGAGACAGGCAAAGGCGAAATGACTGGGGATATTCGCAAGTGAGAAGAATAGAAGATCCCGAAGGATCCGAGGGGTTCGAATCGACGGAGAGTCAAGGTCCGGTCCGGGTGCGCTTACAAGCCGACACTTGGGAGCGATTCTACGAGGATACCCGACGTCTCTGCTGAGCACCTAATTTGGAATGGGTCAAATCAAGAAGACTTCTACATGTAGAAGCAAACGGCAATTCGCACATCAGTATTCCTGAACTTTGTTTAGCGTTCCTACTAAACAATGCCGTTTCTGGCATACCTTGAACACCGTCGAGGATCCCGAATCGATCGGACTTCCTAGTTAGGAAATCCCGGGAGGGGCACCGACTTGCACGGCGACCTGCTTGACGTGGTCGTCATGATTATTGTCCACATGACTAGATATTGGCACCTTGTGACGTGAAGAGTAAATTTGTGTCTCTTTCTATTGAACGAATGCGGCACAGACGTCTTGTCTGTCTGTTTGCCAAGTCCTTGGTCCTATCCTAGTCGCCCCCAATCCGACAAGTCCTTCATAGCTCAGGCTACCCAGACCTTGACGGCCAAGGCCATTGGCGCCTCCGGACGGTCCTTTGGTTTATGCTGCAGCACTATTCTAAGAAGATTGAGCGCCTGAGCCCCGAGGAAAATAGGCATCTTTAAACGTTGCGCCTCGTCAACCGCCTCGTGAAGGTCCTGTGTGAGCGCTGCGAGCCCGTCGGCCACTGTTGGTTGCTCGCCACGAAGAACCTTGATCATGTCACCCCCAAAAGCCTTGAGCATTGCGCTTCCTCCTGCGGCGTTGATGCACAGCTCGAATACTTGGTCGAGATCGAGACCAACCTTGTGCGCAAAGGCGAGAGCCTCAGCTGCTGCGCACACATGGATGCCCTTGAGCAAATCGACGACCCGCTTCACCTTCGCATCCTTGGTCGCTGCTTGTCCCTTCACGGGACCAACCTTGCCTTTCCCTTCGGTGTATACTCTAATTAAGCTGGCATCGTCGTCGGACCCAAATCCCTTCCCGAGTCCCGTGAAGTATCCTTGCTCGGCGGTGCTGGACATGGGCGTAGGAAAGCCGTACCGCCTAGCTTCTGAGGTGATGATGCTAGTGTCCTTCAAGATGATTGTGACTGCACTGGCAATGGGCTTGAATTCGGGATGTAGCATGCGAGGTAGTCGATTCTCCAACATCCAGCTCCAGCCCTCCGATGCGACCAGCGCCTTGCTCGTCTCAGTCAAGTCGAGACCAAGGTGGGCAGCGAAACCCATACCCTCGTTTGCGGAGAGGATCTGATTGGCAGCGAGGACTTGGTGGCACATCTTCATATTGCTTCCAGCGCCGACACCACCCTTCACGATGTAAAGTTTCTCTGGGTCCGACAGGGCTTCGAGGAGGTCGCGCCCCTTCGCGATAGCCTCATCCGTTGCCCCTGCCATTATGGAGAGTGTCCCATCGGCAGCTCGAACCGCACCGCCAGACACTGGACAATCGATGAGCAGAATATCTGGGCGACCGCTGTCCTTGATTTGCTGCGCCAGTTCTTGGACGTAGCCACAAGCTACCGTCGAACAAAGTAGAAGAACGGCACCCTTGGCGAGAGCGGGAACTGCTGGGTTGGGTCCTTCGAGGAGCACCTCCTGTGCTTGTTGAGCGGTTGCAACCATGCACACGCAGTATTCCTTGTCATGGACAGCCTCAGCTGGTGTCGAAACTTTACCGCCACCGGCTTTCTCGAATCGTTCCAGTGTTGGAGACCAGACGTCGAAGCCGGTAACTGGGTAGCCTTGCTTGACGAGCTGAGTGGCCATGCCGAAGCCCATGGCTCCCAGCCCGATGAAGGCGACGGGCGTTTTTGTTTGCGCCATTTTCTTGAGATTATGGTATAGAATTGAAGCGTCCTTTCAATTATTCCACGGCGAATATGCGATGAAAGAATGACAGTGAGAGCAATTGCCGAGTGAAGTACGGAGAACCCCTGCTCGCAGACTGTAGGCGGAGGAGTATGTATCGCAACAGCTTATAGCCAATTCCGGTATCGCATCGAGAGGCAGGCTGGTCTTTTAGGACAAGAACACTTTCAAGGCCTTTTGGTCACTGAACGAGGAGCTCAATCGATAACCCGGACACCCATTCCTGCCATGATAACGCGGGAGTGGATGCCCGAACCGAGCCGTTAGGCTAAAAGCCGTCGTGTCGTCCTCCACCAAAGCCGATGGCGATGCGGAGCTCCACCCACTCCTCCCCGCAACCTGCAACGACTCCTCATGCGATCCACTTACGATTGAGCCGACCCGGGGCCTTTTCCGAGGCGTTGCATGACTCCGGGAGAATGTTGGCCGAAATGCGACTCTCACTGCGACTGCGGGAGTGCGTGGGAGACGCAGTTGGCGGGGTTGGCTGTCGATCATCGCATCCAGTGATGCCGACGGGGCTTGGCTTTGCGATGACATGACTTGCGTCTTGATCCTCGAGCTTGGAATTGCAGCTCACAGGCCTCAGTCTCGGAAACCAATCCTATACTCTCAACTTAGAGCAGCGAGGCCGGACAAATCGACATCATGGCGCGACCGGACTTATCCACCAACAAGACGATGAAGATCCTCAACGCCGCGCGCGCAGGAGGATACGCAGTGCCGGGAATGTGCTGCTACAACCTCGAGGGCGTCATGGCCACGGTCAAAGCAGCCGAGGCGGCCAACTCGCCCGCCATGGTGCTCCTGTTCCCCTGGGCCATGACATACGCCGGCACGACTCTCGTGCGCGCCGCGGCCGACGCCTGCCAGCACGCAAAGGTGCCCGTGTCGCTGCATCTCGACCACTGCCAGACGCCGGAGCTTGTCCGCCGGGCTGCCGACATCGAGGACGGCTTCGACAGCATCATGTGCGACATGAGCCACTACGAGCGCGCGGAGAATCTGGCCCTGACGCGGGAGCTGGTGGATTACTGCCACGCGCGGGGGATCGCCACCGAGGCCGAACCCGGGCGCATCGAGGGCGGCGAGGACGGCGTTGCTGAGACGGTCGACCTGGAGGGCGTCCTGACGACTCCCGAGCAAGCAATCGAGTTCGTCGACACGGGGATCGAGCTGCTCGCACCGGCGTTTGGCAACGTCCACGGCGAGTACGGACCGCGAGGCATCCGGCTCGAGTACGACCGGCTGGAGAAGGTCAACGCGACGGTGGGAGACCGCGTGCACCTGGTTCTCCACGGCGCCGATCCCTTCGACGAGGCCACGTTCCAGCGCTGCATCCAGGCGGGCGTGACCAAGATCAACATCAACAAGGGCATGAACAAGCACTACGCCCGCGTGCAGGAGGAGATGCGGGGAAAGCCGCTGACCAGCGTCATCGAGGCCGGGACCGAGGCCATGCAGAAGGCCATTGAGAAGTACATGGTGTGGCTGGGGAGTTCTGGCAAGGCTTGAGTTGAGAGGCATCTTATAGAGGTTTCGTCTGTAACATAAGTTACCTACAAGTGGGATAGACTTGACGAGATGCTTCGTTTAGGCAGTGCAGTATATAAATGTACAGTAACAGCACTCTCTAGATAAAAGACAAACTAAGGATTAACTTAAACAATTACATGGCTTCTTTTAGTCCTGCAACTGCCACCATCGCCGCCCACGCACCAGGGTCAGGCGGCAGCTCTTTGCCATTGCTCATACCGCCCACATACGTCGCTCGTCCCAACCGCGGCGTCATCGTCTTGGTTGCCTCAGCGCCCTTGATGGCAGCCTCGACGGCACTGTCGAAACCTCCACTGCCTAGGGCCTCTGCAAACGGAATCAGGGTGTCCATCACGGTACGATCACCCACCTGGGCTGGCGTGTACCGCCTCAAATTATTCAGGGCCGACGAGAGTGCTATGGCCCAGAGTCGGACTGGGCCTTCCGTCTCGGCTATCCGGTAATTGTTCTCGATGGCTGTTCTCAGGGAGACGAAGAGGATCCCGAGAATACCTCCGAGCGTTCCGCCCATCTTACTCTCGACGATGTCTTCAAGCGTGGTGAGAAGCGCGTTGATCGACCCCGAAGCGGCTATCTTGTCGTCGTCCAGGGCAGCAAGCAGCAAGGACGCACCGGTTTTGACCGTTTCGCCGCAGTCGCCGTCTCCCATGACCGTGTCCCATGTTGTCAGCTCCGGCTCAATGGCCACCAGAGCGTTGCAGGCGGTGCGGACCACTGCTTCGAGGGTCTGAGGATCGACGATCAGGTCCTTGGATGACGCTGTCTTTTTTGACTCGACGGGCGCTTGAACAAATTGCTCTTTGCGTGGCCGTCGTTGCGCGTGTGACTGCGAGCCTGCCATGGACTCCCAGAACGTGTCCGTCCTCATGTCCGCGAATTCCTTGATCTGTTGAACGGAATACGAGCAGTTCTTTGCTGCCCCAGTGATATTGACAATCGAAACTGAAAATGCGGGAGCATTCAGTGATGTCTCTATAGGACCCGAATAAACCCTAGCAGGAGTAATCTTCCAATGCTTCTCAAGCTGTTCAAGAATCTCATCAACGAGCGCTCCCATCTCGAGGTATGACATGCCGCCAAAGTTGCTGACAAGCAAGATTGTGTCGTCTTCGAGTCCGAAGTAGACGTAGCCGCGGTCAGGATCGTTCTCGTCGAGGCAGTATCGGAGGATTTGGTCCACAAGCTCTTGCGGCGACGGCTGAGGAGACAGCTTTGTATAACCCGGCTCGTTGTGGGGGCCGGTCCCAATCTCGATCTCGTCCAACGCGAGCATTCCATGTTCCGTGCGGCCAGGGACGTGGCAGTGGTCCAGAGTCGCGGCGATAGAGACGATCTGCTGTGAGAACGCTATGCCGAGATCGTAAACCTCGTCGAGGGAGCCCCCTTGCCCGGCCGCACCGCCCATCACCTTCAGCACACCGACCTGACCTGCCAAACCACGACGACCAACGAGGCCGCTCTTATTACCAACAGAGACATCGTCACCACAGATAATCATGCGGCTTTTGTGCCCGTTCGCAATGGCTTTCTCGTTTGCCAGTCCAAAGTGGAGGCAGTCTCCCGTGTAGTTGGTAACGACCAGGATCGTGCCCTCGTCCGAGGGGACTTCCTCAATGGCGGCGAGGATCTGCTTGGTGCTCGGGCTGGCGAAGATGTCTCCGGCGACCGACGCCGCGAGCATGTTCTTTCCGACATAGCCAGCCCAGGCAGGTTCGTGGCCGGACCCACCACCACTGATGATGCTGACTTTGGAGCGGTCGTAGGCGGTGTTGAAGATGACTCGGTTGGTTTCGTCTAGACTCAATGACGGGTTGTATGCAATCAGACCGCGAAGCGACTTGACAACAAGCCCATCAGGGGACTCGAAAAGATGGCGCTTGGACATGGTGTCTGGTATCAAAAAGTACAGGATATAGAGTGATCGATCTGTGTCTCGACTCCCTTCTCTCAACCCTATTGCCCAACCCAACTGCCGAGCGACCCAGGAGCCTTTTAGTCAAAACTGGTCACGTACTATCCTCAATTGGTGGGCTACTCCAATTATCCATATTACCCAACGGGCTCGCCTCCTCATCTTGGATGCGATGGCACACGTGCCGGGTTCCTAGAAGGGGCAGATCCGGATGCCGGTGGTGGTTTGGCACTAAGACCGGAGTTCCGTATATGGACTTGGGCCGAACCGAGAAATATGACCCCTCGGCCAGCTGCTCCCCGAGATGCAACACAGCACAGCCAACGTTTACAGTATTTACCTTCGATTGTTGAGTATTTCTTATTGACAATCTGAGGAACTTGTTTCCGTTCCGGGTTTAGACCTCTTGTTTTATCAGCACGCAGCTCGCCGCCCGTATTCTTGCCTTGGCACCATCTAGAGCAAGTGAGACACTCGTCAGCGTTGCATCCGCTCTTCCCTCCGCAAATATTCAGAACATGTCGACTCCTAAATGGAAGATAGCAGTTGGTTGTGATGTAAGTCGGTCCCTTTGTTGACATACTTGTGACGTGACCGCCAACTCCTCCACTCATTATAGGAAGCTGGCGTTGGCTACAAAGACGCCATCAAGGCCGACTTCGCAGACGATCCCCGCGTCGAGTTCGTCGAGGACGTCGGAAGCCACGGCCGCGACGACAAGACAGCGTATCCCCACCGCGCTGCCGCCGCAGCAAAGCTCGTTGCCGACGGCACCGTCGACCGAGCCGTGTTGATATGCGGAACGGGACTCGGCGTAGCCATCGCCGCGAACAAGGTCAAAGGCGTCCGCGCCGTGACGGCTCATGACAGCTTCTCCGTTGAGCGGGCTGTGTTGAGCAACAATGCGCAAGTGTTGTGTCTCGGAGAGCGAGTCGTGGGGATCGAGCTGGCGAGGAGGTTGGTCAAGGAATGGCTCGGCTATGTCTTTGACCATTCAAGTGCGAGTGCCGCCAAGGTGCAAGCTATAACAAATATAGAGAATGAGAAGGTTTCTGAATAACTCGGGGACTTCTCATATCTTACACGTCATTTTCTACTAGTTTGTACTACACGACGATATCACTGTCATAATTCTGCCAATGTCACAAATTTCGGAACAGTTTCTTTCGCCTCTGCCGCTCACGATATACATCTCGCATAACAAGCGTGTTGCCATTACTCAGATCCAATTGACTGCATGAATCCTTTATGCCATGGGCCATGGGTCATGAGAAACGACGATGCCCTCATCCCTTATTGTGGGGTTGCGTTGATTAGTGGCAGAAACATCGTGGCGGAGCAAAATCCTCGCGAACTAGTTGTACGAATACGCGATCTCTCCCAAACCCAGCCACTTGCAAGTAAGCCTCCATGCCCCGATATCTCTTTGTGAACGTTGCCCTGGACGACTGCTTCATGACCTTTAGGCAACCGTTTGCAGGGCTGAACATAAAAGCCGTCTCTTATTTCCCAGAATGTTCCGAGTTTCTATCCATCCCATCACGAGCCCGTCCGACATCACAATTAAACTATCTTGCAACTCATAATGGCGGCGTTTGACCCCAACTCTGTGCCTGATTTCGATGACCTTCCCAAGGTCGAGGGTATGCCTCAAGGCTGTGCCTGGGGCGTCTTTGACCGCAATGGAGAGAAAGACATGGTCGGGACTCTCAACTTTTTGACTCCAGAAGTCGTGAAAGCCGCGGCCAGTGAAGTGAAAGACGGTGTCTCCATCTCACTCAAATAAGAGTAGTCGTCCAACTCTATCCCAAAGCTGATAAATTGCTGATCCTACTTAGCTGGCCCCTCAACGCCATAAACAAACTGGCTATTCCAGGGCGAAAGCCGGTGGAGCATAGAGTGCTGTACATCCCCGAAAGCATGGCTGCTCTGCCTTTCGAGCAAGGCAAATCGTGGGACGACGAACTGGACTTCAACACGCAGGGCAGCACCCAGTGGGACAGTCTGTGCCACTTCCAGCATCAGCCTACCGGCCTGGCTTACAACGGAGCCAACCCGAGCATGGAGGCTCTTTCAGCAGAGTCGAAGGTTACAAACACCATGCCCACGCTGGACCACTGGCACACTCGAGGATGTATCGTCGGTCGAGGCGTCCTCATCGACTTCAAGGCGTTTGCCGAGGAGAAGGGAATCGCTTTCCACCCCTTTGAAGGCGACCGTATCAAAGTCGACGACATTGAAGCCTGTGCTGCCCACTTCGGCGTGGAGTTCCAACCAGGAGACATTCTTCTCATCCGAACCGGCGCCACAGAAGTCGTCGACAAGATGGATCCTGTCGATCTAGCTAAAATGGGGGGGCTGGCACGCTTTCGGGCCTCCACGGGTCCGAACAAACCGCCAGGTGGCTCTGGAACAAGCGCTTTGCTGCTGCTGCCTCAGACTCGAACAGTTTCGAAGCATTCCCGCCCTTGAAGCCTGATAACTCAATCGGCGGCATGAAGGATCTAGGTACGAGACCCTCAGCAGAGCTTACGGCCACTAGCGAGAGCTCTGGGATCTCAGCAAGTTGTCTGCGTACTGTTAAAAGACCAAGCGATATTCGTTCATGATAACCTCGTCGCCATTAAACCAGCCAGGGCTGATTGGATCTCCGCCAAATGTCATTGCCATTTTCTAAGAACACAGAGGACCAGACTGGTTTGAGTTCAGGTTGGTAAACTCTTCAAGTTTGGCAGTCAATGGTAGGCCGTCCGTAAACATCGCAGAATGGGATATCTAGTTAGAAGTGCATAGGATTTACTCAAATTTACTCGTTAAGACCCAGAAAAGATCTGGTCGTAATATCTATTCTAAGTGCGATGTCTAGAAAAATATCGAACGTCCTAATTTGCCAGGCCTAAGATTCACCGACCTTCTCCCCTAGACCAAACATCTTGATGCTGTTCTTCCAAGCAGCGTCAGCAACCTCCTGAACACTAATTCCCTTCAGTCCTGCCACGATATATGCAACGCGTTCCAGAGTGCAGCTCTCGTTCCTCTCCTTGATCATACACTTCGGATCCCACTTGTCCTTCTTCTTCGCCGCCGGCAAGGGCTTTGCGTTCGCGCAATAGCGCTTGACGATATCCGACGTGGCCTTCAGCTCTCCCCATGGCGCGTCGGTCTCGATCTGTAGCCGTTCGAGGGGAATCCTGGAGACCATTTGTAGAGTCTCCTGGTCCTTGAAGCAGAAGCCGTTTACGCTGACGTCGAATCCCAGCTCGATCAGCTTCTCCATCTGGGCTGTTGATCCCACGAAACTGTGCACGAGCCCACGGCGTGGCAACTTCTCCAAGTAGGGAGCGATAATGTCAACGAAGTCGTCGAAGGCGGCCCGGCAGTGCAAGAAGAGCGGCAAGTCCCAGTCGTTCGCCACGAAGAGAGTCAGCTGTGCCTTGAACGCTCGGATCTGCACTTCCTTCGAAGCATGGACCTCTCTGTCATAGTCCAGCCCCAATTCTCCAAAGGCCGCAATCCGAACTGGGTCCTGGGCAAGTGCGTCCTTGACTTCTCGTTCAAGCTTGTCCAGATGCTCCTTGCCTCCCTCGTCAAGCTCGGAAGCATGGTATGGATGCACGCCAATTGTGTAATAACACTGGGAAGGGCGAGAATTAGCCATTTCCGCATGAAAGGCAACATCCTTGAGGGACATGCCCGTCAGCATCAGCTTGCTAACGCCAGCATTCCAAGCGCGGTCCACGGTGTGTTCAAAGTCAGGCTCGTGGGACTGTTTATTGCGATAGATGCCTTTGAACTCATTAGCAGTCGCTGTGACTGCCACCTAGGTAGAAGAGAATTAATATGCGCACTTCAAATTAATTCTACCATGCTTCATCATGCGGGTATTTGGGCTCTTACGTCTGCGAAGCGGAGTTGTGGTGGAGGTCGGGCCGGGGCATCCTTTGAGAATTTGCTCAGGTCAATTAGCTGCGCCATGATGATTTCAAGACTCTTGGTCTAGTCAGATTGTCGGGTTCAGCAAGTGAAAGTCGCTCTGAGTTTTCGACAGTAATTCTTGTGGTAAGCAGAGCACTCATAAAATTATAGTGATAAGAAAGACAGGGCTCCGATTCAGCGCCGGCCCAGAAACTTCCACTAATAATGGTCTCTTGGCGCATGGAGGCCATGCATGTTACGTCAGCTAACTTGACAAGCGATGGGCGTGAAATCCACCCTCGAGCTATTCAGTTATTAGTTGCAGATAGTTGTTCACTTTGGAGACCATGCGCCACGTCGACCTAGGACCAGGATTGAAAGCGCATACGTGTGGCTAAAGGTTTACATCAAACACCTCGTGAGTTGCAAAATTTGAATAGTAATACATGACCGTTGGCTCCCTCGTGTCAAACTCCCCTTCGCCCCTTGATCCAAATAAATCAACCTTTGGACAAACGTCCACACCATGACTTTTGAAGCTGGATAAACCACCAGAGCTGCCAGTATAAAACCACCCAGCCCAGCCACTGCAACTCCCCTGGCCGAAAATGCGCTTCACACCCTCAAAAGGTTGCCTCTGTTGCCTTCCTAGTGAGCCATGTCTAGTGCAATTGATTGAACCAAAGTGAGCTGCATGTAGCAGCAACACCAAGTCATCGGATGCCATTCCTCAAAACCAAACAACGACTCAACAAATAAGGCTGGGACTACAGATACTCAAAGGAACAGAGACGCAATCAAAGAGATGTAGGGAAATTCACAAGTCAGGCAGAACGTCAGACGCAGCAGTTAAAAGCAGCAAATGACGAAAGCAAACAGATAGAAGCAATCAGCTTGAATGAATTTGAACTGATGACAATCCACCGGGGCCGAAGATCTCCAACGCCAATCATGATTCAGACCAAGGAAATGGAGTGTGCGTGGTGCCGTATCGAAATCCAGAGCTGCGATGAAACGTGTGAACCATAATCCCAAGTTCGAGTCAAGGGCGGGTATCGTCACGTCGGAAAAATCATACCAACAGGAAACCTCCGTTGGGCACGACAGCCAATGATGAGGCAAGATATTCGAGTCCAAGGAAAAAGAAGTATCGGGTGATTGGTTGCATGCTACCCCGTCATTCAACAAGTCGAGTCGTAGTCAAATTACTGAGAAGAAAGAGTCAGTCTTCATCCACAAGTTAGGCCCAGAAACACTTCAGGGACATCTGTCATACCTGGGGAGGGCCCTGGGGTCCAGGAGGTCCAGGGGGTCCCTGAGGGCCCTGAGGTCCAGGGGCAGGTCCGCCAAAGTGCTGAGGACCGTAGTTACCGCCAGGGCCACCATGGCTGGGCATGCCCATGTAGTGAGGGGGAGGGGGGGCAGGGCGGTAGGGGGTGCCTACGCCGGAGTTGTTCTGGGAACGGCCCCAGCTCAAACGGACACGGGAGTTGCCAATAGGATATCCCTGCATCTGATTGATGGCCATCTCAGCGGCATGACGGTGAACGAACTGGACGAAGCCGCAGCCCTTGCCAGGGGGGATCTTCACGTAGGTGATCTCGCCGAAGCCCTGGAAGAAGGATCGAAGCTCATCCTCGGTGACATAGCCTGAAAGTCCTCCAACGAAAACAGTGGTGTTGTTGGGGTCGGTGAACTGGTTCATCTGGTTGGCCGGGTTGAAACCTCCGTAAGGGAAACCCTGCATGCCACCCCACATCTGCTGTTGAGGCATGCCGCCTGCCATCATGGGGCCGCCGTTCTGGGGGCCTCCATGGGGGAAGCCGTGGTTGCCACTAAATATCATCAGGCTCTCGTTCGCCGGTTATGTTCAAACAATGGTGACTTACCGGTTCTTGGGGGTAGCGGTGGAGATGCGCATGGGGCGGTTGCCACAGTAGACACCCTGCATCTCGACAAGAGCGCGCTGCTGGTCGTTCTCATCGGAAAAGCGGACGAACCCATAGCCGCGACTCTGGCCGGACATGGCATCGGTCATGATCTTAGCAGACTTGCAGGACGGGAAGCGCGCCTGGAAGAGAGAAACCAAAACGTATTCGTTGACCTCGGGGCCAAGATCTCCAACAAAGATGCTGTACTCGGGGCCGCGGTCATCACTAATACCAATTAGTCGATAAAACTGTCGAAGCCAAGTCGACGAAACTTACCGTCGGTCAACAAGACCGCCGCCAGATGCCCAGTTAAGCTTGAACTGACGGGAGCTATTAGGGACGGGAGTGCCGGTGAGGCCCTGCAGGGCCTTGGTAGCCGCATCGGGGGACTGGAACTCGACGAAGCAGTATCCAGCGTTACCGGAGTTCTTGTCCCGAATGACCTTGACGTTGACAGTCTCGCCAGCAGCGGACAAGAAGACGCCCTTAATGAAGTTCTCGTCCATCCAGGGCTCAAGTTCTCCCATCCTATTATCGCAAGGTCAGTGGGTGTCATGTGCGAAGGCATCTTAAGTGGCATACCAGAGGGTGGTCTTGGTGGCATCTGGGCCAGACCCAGGAGGGGGGGCAACCGAATTCATGTCGGCAGGAGGAGTGCCGTTGGAGAAGGTCATTTGGCCGGGGGCAGGGCCACCATTAGCCGGGACCGAGTTGAAAGGAGCGTTCAGTTCCATGTTGACTGCGTCACGGTCAGCTCAAATTCTTGCACGTTGTGAACTGCGAAGTCGGCTGTGTAGAAAAGGTAAGGATTTCCTCGACAGCATGGGCCTCGCAAGTGTTGCTAAATTGTCAGGTGGTGGAAAACCGCATGACTTACTGAAGATCGAAGTTGATCGAAACGCTCAAATGACCCAAGTTACTCGAGCGAGCGGTGCGAAGCTGTTTTATGTCAGTCATGGCTGAGGTGTATGTGGAACAGGGGAGCAGCGACGTACAAGAGTAGGTTGCAAAGCTTAAGCGAAGCGAGGCAACGAGTTTTAAGAGACTGCGGAGTTCATTAGCAACTGCGTTGAATCGAATGTGACGAACTGATCACAAGCCCAGACAGTGGGAATGATGTCTCAACGATGGTGGGGGAAGTTTATGTGAAGTGATTCAGGAGAAGGAAAGGCCAATTAACCAGCAGTGGCAGGTTACGAGGCCCAAGAAAAAGTGTGATTGAGCGGTGGAAAAGAGGACCCTGAAGGTGATTGGAGATGGACCATCAAGGACGCTCCTCAGGACGTCGCGAACCCGGAGGTTAGGAGAAGCGGAGATGACCCGCAGCAGGCGAGCAGGTGGCCGCAAGCGCGATTTGCATCCAATAGGAGTCCAGGGCAGATCCTACATCAGGCACCGGGCGAACGTCCCAAGGGCACAATTGTAGTCCTCCCGCCAACATCGTCCAGGAAACCGGGGTTGGAGCTCAATGGTTCCAGGGACCAGGGTAGGTAACGCAATAGCGAACAAAGTAACTTACCGAGCGTAGATCTCGTACACGTCGTGAACAAAGTCGTAGAAGAGCTGCGTTGCGAAGATTAGCATCGCAGCCTTGAGAGGCGGTTGTTGGTGTTTGGGTGGAAAGTGCTTTCGGTGCGCGGCTCGAAAATAAGGTTGAGGCAGAATTTGGGCAGCCCGAGGAACCAGGCATCTTCACCTCAACGCACAATTCGAGGAAAGCCGCAAACCACCACGCATCATTCCACCAAACACCGGATTCCAGGAGAAAAGAGATGCTTACTGCAGAGGGAATTCGAGAATGCGAGTACAACGAAGCAAGTCGTTAGATTTGGATGTCGTAAGACCTGGATTCGAGAGTAAGCCAAAATCCAGTTCGTCTGGAATACGCCCCAGGTCACAGCCTCGAGACCACTAATCGGCTTCTCTAGTTGCTCACCTTCACGCCAAGTCTATGCCCCGAAAGATGCGAAGCTGCCAAACCGAAACCGGGAATTGGGAACGAATCGAGAAAGACTGGTATCCAGACCCTATACCGAGACTCCGAAAAGCAGTCGTACAGAGATGAGAACAAGATTCTCTCAGACGCCGTCACGCCGATACAAGAAGCAAGGGGGTGCTTGGGGGGATTTAAGGGTGAAAAACGTCAAGTCAACGTTCGCAACGGTCCCAGATCAGATCTTGGGCTGAACGTATGCTCTACCAGAAATTCCTAAGGAATGTGGTAAGATAGCTGAAACGTTCCCGAAATGAGTTGAACCTAACGCAGTACTGTTAGTAACATCCCGAGAAGACATCATAACACATTGAATATTGGCCTGGTCGCAACAAAGGATATCCATAGACCTTGGGTTACTGAGGTTGAAGGTACGTCGCGAGTCCACCCGCGTTGCTGATGTTGGCTGACGTCGAAAAGACACAAGACAGAGCCATCGTCCCGGAGATCCCGGCGCCTAACGAAAGGAATCCATCGAACATCCGAGAGCTCCCGATAGATGCCCAGCTGGCCCTGAAGGTCTGAGTGCGCTGCAAAACCCACGAAGCCAGAGTTTGGTGCCGCCCGTCACCAGTATCCCGAAGACGTTGTGTTGACAGGCAAGGCAGGCTTATTAACCTAGGACGAGCAGGCGCAATCACACGCCTTGGGCTTTTGAAAGAGCTCCTCACAGCAATCGTCGTGCTTCACACCGAATGATGCAAGTTCCAGCTGCGCCTCAACCACATCCAACGGGCAGCCGGTCGCTCGTGGGGTTTCATTGATGCATCCCCACAGCCTGTCCAGGACAAAACATTCCTCGGCCATGCGACGCATCATCGAGCGACATGTACGACGGATCGGAGAGGGGTAATGATTGCGTAGACGGTATTTCGAAAAATGCGTGTATAATTGAGCGCCGAATCAGACCACCGTTTCTGGATCGCAGTTGAATAATGTGTCGGCCGAAGTTATCGCAGGTTTATGCCATTGTCTTATTCGGGAGTCGTCTTCGACGCTTTTGTGGTAATTGGTGGTGCGCATCGACAAATTCCTGGTCGCGACACGACGACCTTTTTATTTCAAATGACGTCCTTCCCATATACTCCAAGCATCTTCCAGGATCATTCATACGACTCGGCGGCTTGGTTGACGATCGCGACCGTCTTCATCGTCATCGCGCTGGGGGGTTGGTGAAATTGGCGCTTTACTTCGTTTCTCACAGGTCTCCGGTCCACACATCCAATGCCACGACACAGGGGGGAGAAAAGAAGAAAATGTCGAAAAGGGTCAAAATACTCACTTTTAGGCGCCAACAAAAACAACAGTAACTCTCACAGCCAACTTTCCAAAAGACGCGCAAGGGAAGAGCCGTGGGAACGTGATGGGGATGAAGAGGGGATGTTGAAGGAGAGTCGCGGGATGAGTCGTCGTGCGGGAGAGGCAGAGAAAAAAGACAGAGCTTTTTTTTCCTAACCTTGCCTTGTTTGGGCCTTGGCCTTGGGAACAATCGGGGCGCGCGGGGACGAGGGTACGAGGCGTACGGGAAAATTATCGACCGGGGGGGTGTGCGTTGCCGTATCCGCCGACAAGGGATCTGGGATCTTGGCCTGCTAAGGGTGGCACTGAAACACGACAACGGGCGAATGACGCTGGGTGCCACTGGCGAGTGATGGAGTTGCTGCAGGTGTTAAAATCCAAGGTAGACAACCAGGTGCAGCGACGGAGATGCCGGATACAAACGTCGACTCGGACAGGACAATCCAAGGACAATCAACCGCACAAAGGACAACAGACGATGGTGGTTTTCTTTGCAATCAAGCTCGCAGTACGGAGGAGGGACGAAGAAAACTGTGGGGAGAGGAGGGGGCAGAAGGGGAGGCTTTGGGAAGAAAAGGCCAGAGGGGCAGCTTGGAAAACGAAACGAACAGTGACGACAGGGATGTGGATGCGAGGAGCAAGAACAAGACCGTGTGAGTGTGTGAGTGGGTGTGAGAGTTATTGGGTGTGCGGGTGTGTCGATGTGGAGAGAATGGAAGGGAGGAGAAGGACGAGGAGATGACATTGTGGGCCCGCTTGCTTCTCAGCACGAAGCTCACCCACACAGTATCGAGCTCTGATGAAGCACTCGAATGGCAATAGGGCGACGACAATGAGCAGTTTGGGCATGAGGCAGCGACAATTAGGGGGCGTACGACTATCCGGCCCTTCATCATGGGGGGCGGCCTGGCCTACCTTGCCTTGTTCCGGCAGACGATTTGTGACGGCTGCACAAAACACGAGGGCTCTCGGTACAGTTCGGAGGCGAGTACCTTGTACGGAGTGTGCAGGCAAGGTTCAGGCAGGCTGAGAACGGGTCATAAAGGAAGCTGCGTGTGCGTCCTGCGCTCAGCAGGCAAGCAAGCAGGCCGCTGTGGTGTGGTCTCGGGAAACCAGGGCCATCCCTGCATTAGCAGAGCCACTATCATGGCGTCCAGATGGAGCCCTAACCCGCTGTGGGTTGAGACTCGGTCATAATGCTGGCCAGGTCGCAATACCTACTGGACGCTGGGTGCTGGGCGCTGGATACCGGACGGCCAGGGCGAGATGAACCAGCTGCACCCCTGCGAGCGCAGCCCTGCTCCCGGTGGATCATGAAATCATCAGGCGTCTGGAGGAAAGATGGGATAGATTGATTGATCGAGCAACCCGATCTAGGTAAAGTACGGCATGGTGGGAAGGAAGATGTGGAGGTTTGGAGCCTTGGAGGGGAAGGGAGGGACCATCATGAGAACGGCCATGGCCTACAGCACCTGCGAATTCTTGAGAACGGGAGGAGCGTTGAGTGGCGGCGAGTGTTCCAGCGCCCGCTCCGTATCAGGCTGGCGGAGTACATTGGCAGGTGAGAATGAAAGAATCTCACTCGCAGACTTTGGACTTCTGGTCCAAATTCACCTTCACACGGCAAAGAAAGAGGAGCGAAGTGCACACGCGTTCTTCCCAGTACGCTAACACGGTTGTTTAGAGTTTGTTGTGATCCAGCTACTGCATGGAATGAAGGAGCATCGAGCACCCGGCTGGACAACCTGTCCGTCATCGTCGCCGGCCTATCGTGGTGGTGTGGGAGAGAATGTGGAGATGTGTATGGGCTCAGTGCGAGGCTGCTACTGCGCACAAGGATGCGCACCACCAAATGGTCATTGTCTCAACTCGTCATTTGACGTCGTCCACCGGCTACTGTGCTTCGCAGGTCTTCCGAGCCATCCTCACGGCAAACAGTTGCAGGCCTGGCCGAAATTGGTGTCTCAATCCACCAAGACCCCTTGCTTGGCCATCATCACTCACTCGTCGGGAAACACTCTCGGCCGTTGGACTGTCAAAGCATTTCGGTTCGTGTTGTCCGAGACTCTTTGTCACAATAGCGTGCCACAGGGCAAGCTGAGGGCCTGGTGCGGCACCAGAAGCGAAGCAGCCACGGTCCTAACTAGCAATGCCCTGGTAATTAGCGAGGACCTGGAACTGTGCCGCTGCAATGCACTTGCTAACGCTCAGTCAGTCCGTTCCATCGTGCCATGTAGTTAGCTCAGGCACGTCCATCGACCACCGACCAACTGACTTGTGTTCGGATGAACCGTCCAGAGAGTCATGCTGAGTGTTGAGGACGAGCATAATTCTGTGCCGATCACCAATGCACTCGGTTCGGATACTTTGATTGCTTCCAAAGCTGTTTTGTTTCACACAGCTTCTCAGCTTCAACCGTAAGGGAAGACTTTCATTTTCGCTTCCTCATTCCTTCCCTTTGATTGAGGTTCTCGGAGTGGTGGTAAATCGGGTGGTTTGTGTCGACTCGGAATCCACGCCGGTGTGCATCCAAAACTCATCGAGGGCAGGGCTTGGTGCCCACCAGATCTCGGTCTATCGCTGTCCAAACCAAAGCTACAGGGTCCAGCCGCGTTTGGGCCTCGAAGCGACCCTCGTCATGGTTCTCATTCGCTTCTTCCCACGAGAAACCAATCTGTTCATCCTTGATTGAGTTGCACGTCTTGACGCCATTCATAATGCACCAACTTTACCGAGGGCCACCCTCGCCAGTTGGCGTTGGGCCATCCGCAGCCCCAGAGAGACGGTCTCGCACTTAAATAGTGACGCTGCAGGACGCCATCGCCAGTGGTCTGTTGAATCAGGAGCGAATAGGAGCTTTTCCTAGCATCTAGGCCTCGTTGCCAGTGGATCATCCCGACGCATGAGAGATTATTTCGTACATTGGCCACGCTGCAGCCTCTGCACACAACCACCAGTCGAGGACCCGACGTCTTTGTGAGCCTAAAGCCAACTATCCATACCAAGTTCCGGATACTTGTTTGTCCCACCACCCCTACCAGTCTCAGTCCACGCCGCGAAAACCGACCCAAGCCCAAAATGCAAGTCTCAGGCCTAACAAGAGGATATCTTAACCTGAACGCTTTTTACATTAGCCTACCCTAACCACTAACGCAGTTACTGATCCTATCTTTGTTTGTTATTATCTTGATGATAGAAGTGAGGATTGAAAAAGTATCTGCTGTTACTGTGAGACTCTCGCTAAGTCACTCGCAGGGGTGTGTCCTCGTAATTGTTAGCGAGCTTCGCTGTTAAAGCAGTCGCGCGCCGAGGGCTTCCCACCGAGGACAGCCTTGCCCCTCACATCTCAGCGAAGTAGACATATCAGGGACTCCAAGGTTCGAATTGACCGGACGCTGAAAATATTTTCCATACGAGAGTTGCATCCTACAGCTA
Organism: Neonectria hederae; assembly: GCA_003385265.1. NCBI lineage: Eukaryota > Fungi > Ascomycota > Sordariomycetes > Hypocreales > Nectriaceae > Neonectria > Neonectria hederae. Next base: position 76,154 of record QGQB01000043.1, on the reverse strand, counting down.
TCTGAATGACCTAGATTTGTGTCGTGAATTTGCCTCGAAGTCCTTCATGTGAACACTTATAATCTCGGGAATATTATCAATACGCGTTCTACGAATACGCCATAATCCATGCAACTTAATCACCCCTTGCAGGGCATGACAGCTAGGACAATGGCCTGGAATTCTGGGCTGTCGTCAATTCTGGAATCGAAACAGCCTATCCAATGCCATTCGCTCGCAGACCGACTTCATTTCAGCCTGACTTACTACCTAAATCCATCTTGAGCTTCCTGTTCCTGCTATCCAGTCACATCTGATGCAAGCAGACAACCAGGGTCCCGGATAATGCGTGCAGATCGACCAGCACCCTTGCAACCCTACCAAATCCTCAAACCCAGCCGTGAACCGATGACGAATGGCCATTTTTACCAGCTCACGGATCCGTGTACAGTAGGCCCCCAGTTCAGAGAGGCGGAGTCTGGCTACGTCGAACCTATCCCCAGGGTCAAAGCGACGAGCCGTGACATGATCGCAAGTCATCGGACTATTCGGTTTCTGCAAGGTAGCGAGAAACCGCTGCGATTTTTTAGCTTACAATGACACAACAGTCACATCATTTCTGACAGGCATTGGTTAGCATCACTGTAGTATCCAAGACTTTCCGGTCAAGTCGCAGGGCGTGCCAATATCGTGCGGGGCGTCCGATGGTTTCAGCCCGTCCAGGCAAAAAGGCCTTTCCCTTTTCCAAATAGCTCCTCTTGCCCATGTCCATGTCCATGTCTTGCTTGCTTGGCCGCTTCGTCCAGGAACGTTGCTTATTGGTCTTTGGTCCGGCGTCGATCCAGCTCGATAATAGGGTCTCTTGCATCCTCGAGCGTCGAGGGCTTCGATCCAGGCCATGTGACATCTGAGCAGCTTTGCGGTGTGGGGAAAAGTTTGTTGGCTTCCCATGTCCGAACCGAGATCGACTCTCTATGCTCCGTTCTTTCTGTTGGGCACGCCGAAATGATTGAGCACTGCCACAATCCTATTACGCAGCATTTGCATTCCCAAGAAGAGAAGCGCCATTGGACACTCGTGCGTAGTTTTGGGGAGCCCCGCGACTTCTCGCCCTCCCTTGCGGATCCCGTCTGCTCTCCCTCCAACCGGTATCGGACAGGGTTGGCCTAAGACGTGCCCTGCCGTACATAGTAGAGAGCCGGCAGGTGGTGGATCCAGGATCCCGACGTTTCCGGCTGTCGCCGTGCCGTCATGTATGGTTTGCGACCGATCTGGCATCAGTCCTCCGGGCGGGCGCTTGTGGCATATCACTGGATCCAGTGATGAGCTTCCAAACTCGTTAAGGATTGTTTCCCATTGAACCAGCATGTTACCCTCCTGGGGTGCTGACGAATAGGCGAAAGAGACCCAGGAGGCCATGGAACCTCAGTGCGTCCTACACGTGTACACCACAGCGTCAGCAGGCGTACTGAGATGTTGCAGTGATCGTACACGTCTTTTTTTTACTTTAGATCATCGCATTAGGAAGTGCACAAGCGAAGCACCGGACCAATATAGGAACGGATTCGACAAGGGTAGGTACTGAAATCAGCTCGTTCGTGAAACTTGTCTGTTGAATCGAGATTCCTCCTCCGCAGTTCTCGTCAACATTAGGCTCAGGCCATGCCGTATTAGTAGCTTTCCGACACGATTGAGTATCACAAACATGCCAGAGTAGCACCCTGCGTCTAAATCATGTAGCCAGACGTTCACGTTGGCCACGGCTGTGAGATACTGAGAGACCAGTCTGGCAACTTCAGGGAAACACATCCCCGGAAGCGCAGAAATCATCATGTGTATGTTTTGGCAACCTAATCTGATTGCGATTTGGTGTCTTGAATGTTTTCTCCCAAGCCCGGACGGACGTCTCGGTCATCACGTGATGGATGTCGACATGGAGCTCTCTTCGTGCTTAGTCAGAGGCTATTCGTCACGACACTGTTGACTTGGAGGCAAGGTGGAAGCTCAAGCAATTCGTCATCCAGAGCTGCCTGCGCCCAATTCGTGAAGCTACGTCGTAATTTCGCCGTCGAAGTCCCCATCTTTGCGTTGCTTTATTCATTTCTGTATTTTTCCCGCCTTTGCTTCGGCTGTAGCTAGAAATCCCGCCGCATCACGGGCGACGTTTCCCCGCCACAGGGTCACTCCACGATCTGGCTTCACCGGCACATCATGGCCGCCTCATCAACCAAAGAACGAGAACTGCAGTTGCTAGACAGCGTTGAGTTGAAGATCTTAGGTGTCGCAAACAAGGAGGAGAAGCTGCACCAGCTCCTCCAGCGATACCTTACCCCGGTGCTCCTCAAAGCCGGGAGTGAACATGCCCAAGTGAGAGCTAAAGTGAGTCGCCGGTGAAGCCTAGATACGATCGTCCACAGCCGCTAAAGGTGCACAGGTGGTTCAAATATTTGCCAGGCTCAAGACTTTCATCCAACCTCCCCAGTATGTGCCGTGACCTGCCCTCATCTTTCTTCATCCCAGTAAGGAACAAGCGCTGATGATCCACAGGGTCGTGCTACCAGTGGGTGCCCTGCTTGACCAGTACAAGTCGACCGACTCGCCCTTGGTCAAGCAGCTAGATCTATCGGCAATTCAACACAGCTTGGAGCGCATCGATGATGATGATCGCAGAGACATCATCCCCAAGGCCTTGAAAGGATTCGCCAAAGACGAAGGCCAATCAAGGGCCGGTGCCTTATTTAACATCGTCCTACGACTTCTACTTGATGTGCGGATACCCCCAAGGGGTAGCAAAGAAGATGTGGAATTTCGAGATTCGATCGGTCTCTCCGATGAAGCCGATGCAAAGTATCTAGCCAAGCTTATCAACATCTTCCTCCGATTAAGAACTCCAGTCGGAACACAAACCTGGGCTCGAGCAAACCCAACGATGTCACCAGAAGACCTTGCCATTCTCTCAGTGGAAAACCCTGAGTCCCAAAAGATCTTCCAGCGCATGTCAGAACTAAAGGTGAAACTTGTGGTTCTACTCGCCAGTGGCGCCTTCACGGATGAGGAGAAGTTCTTACCCGCAGTATACGCTGCGTCGAGCTTTGACAACAGGGTCGCATCCTCCGCAGAGGAGATCCTCAAGAGAACTTCCGTCTCAATGGAGGATGGACCTCTCGTCAAACGCCTGTTTCAGGCACATTCGATTCTACCCGCCGCATATCGAACGCGCATTCTGGGTATGCTCTCCAAGTCTGCCACATCCACGACCATGTCCGAGGAAATCATTGGTGTGGTCAACTTGGACTTCTCCCCGCCACAATCCGATGATTCTTCTGATCAACCCTTACGGCCTACGAGTGCTCTTGAGCGTACGAAGCTCCACAAGGCCCTGTTCCAGTATCTTTCGTGGGTAGCCCGCATTGGCCCCTCAAAGGAAGGCTTCACTATTGCTCTTCCACTTATCAAGAACATGAGGGCTTATATCGAGGCACAAGGCTGGCCTGTACCTGAAAACACATCCCATGACGACATTGCCCTTCGATCAAAGGCATACGAAACGATTGGAGTCCTTGCAAGAAGCGCAAAAATGCCCATTGATGAGCGACTTGACCTAGCCAGCTGGTTGTTCCGGTCTCTCTCGGAAGATCCAATAAATGATGCTGTTGTCAACATTGACGGAGCCCTATCCAGCTTGACAGCTAATATCTCGGCCACAGCGGGCAGCGAAGCGGAAGGGCTGAAAACGATGCTACTCGCATATATGTCTCTAGCTGGCGAGGCTCCAGCTGTACGAAGTACGCGCCATGCTGTCGTCAAGTGGGCAAACCAATGCCTCACATTCTCCGACATCACAGGACGCTGGATTGATATCCTTGCCATCGGTGGAAGACCAGATGAACGAAACGACGTGATTGAACAGGGTCACAAGGGGCTTGATCCTTGGACTTACTTCGCCCATCTTGAAACCAGTCCGTCTCTTCCAGACTGGACCGACATGGTCATCAAGTTCTTTGGGGCATCCATCGGCCCAAATACACACGCGGAACCACAGTCACTACCTGAGTGGAAAGAATCACCACATTCTGTTTTCGGGAATTTTGAGGGATCTCGGCTCTCTGCATTCCCAGTGGCCTTGCGCTATGTCAAACACATCATGTTTCTTACCGCTCTGGAAGACTTCAAGGTCCAGCCAGACTGGATGCAAACACTTGATGCCCGCGTTAAGACGGACATCAAAACCAGAGAAAAGATTCTTTCTTATCTCCACACTATCGATAGCGGGTTTGTGGTATTTTACCTCAAGGCTTGTCTTGATGGTGCCTCTGTTGAGGATTCCGCAATCATAGAGGAATGTATCCGATGTTTTGTCGACGTGGCATCCCTCAGCCCGGGCGGTGCACTTGGTTACTTGACTCAGTTCAGTAGCAACCTATTGCCGTTAATTAAGTCAAACAACAAGGAAATTCGGTCTCTTGGTTCCCGGGCCATGGGAATTCTCGCATCTCATGTAGCAAACGACGCTGATTCAGTCGAAAACTGTTGCAAGACACTGGTTTCACTGAGCGAGAAAGCCGAAACTGCTGTTGGGTCTGACTTGAACGCTGCCGAGGGAGCGCTTCTTGCATTCAGTTACGTTTGTTCCCGCTGTGTTTACTATGGCCAACCATTGCCGGGCGATCTCCGGTATCCTTCAAACATTCTCACAGGCGAGAATGTTAATCCGTCCCTCTACGATGCTGCTCTCGAATCCTTTGCTCAGTTGTGGACTGCTGGTCTGGCCATCCCTCCCCGCGAAGGGGATCAGTCTCACCAAGTTATCGTACAAAAGTTGGCAACCCAAGCAAAGAAGAGTAACGAGAAGGCCATTCTAGCTCTCGGGAGGTTGGCTGCAGGCCTGGAAGAGACTGAAGAGGATCAAAACGTGACTGAAAACGGCGACGGCTGGTCCCACGGAGTCCTGGGCTCTATCCTCAAGGAACTGTTCAGCCTTCACGAGATCAAGCGTGTCGAAATTCAATTCACTGTCGGCGATGCTATCACCGCTGCGGTCGCCCGCTGGGACTCCGACTATGTGAAATTAACCCTAGACGTGGAATCTCGAGGCTGCCACAAGCGTCACGGTTCACGAGCGTCGAGATTAGTTTCAGTACTGAACAAACTCTTTGCGGATTCCAAGGCCACCAAACCCTCGCTGCTGAAGGCATCAGGAATCTGGCTGTTCTGCATTGTCCAATATTGCTCCCATCTCCCTGAGGTTCAATCAAGACTCCGAGAGGCACAGGCTGCATTCATGCGACTCTTGAGCGCAAGGGACGAACTTGTGCAGGAGACAGCATCGCGCGGCCTCTCGTTGGTGTATGAGCGTGGCGATGCGGACCTCAAAAGCACCCTGGTTAAGGACCTCGTTTCCGCATTCACTGGATCCAGTGTCCAGCTAAAGGTGGACCAGGAAACGGAGCTCTTTGAGCCAGGCGCTCTCCCGACTGGCGAGGGAGGGTCCATCACTTCTTACAAGGATATCGTCAGTCTCGCCAATGAAGTCGGCGACCAGCGACTCGTGTACAAGTTCATGTCACTAGCTGCAAATGCCGCGACATGGTCAACCCGATCAGCGTTCGGTCGCTTTGGACTCAGCAACATCTTGTCAGAGTCCGAAGTCGACCCCAAGTTATACCCAAAGCTCTACCGCTACCGATTCGATCCCAACCAAAACGTTCAGCGATCGATGGACGACATCTGGAAGGCGCTTGTAAAGGATTCTGCAAACGTCATAGATACTCACTTTAATGCCATCCTTGAGGATCTTTTGAAGAGCATTTTAGGACGCGAGTGGCGGATGCGAGAAGCGAGTTGTGCTGCCATTTCAGACCTCATCCATGGACGACCTTTTCCTCAGTACGAGAAACATTATCGAGATATCTGGACAGCAGCACTGAAGGTGCTTGATGATGTCAAGGGTACTGTTCGAGAGGCTGCTTTGCGGCTGTGCATGACATTGTCCAACGGGCTCGTCCGGCAGCTCGAGGAAGGCAGCAATGGATCGGCTTCGCAGGCCATGATGAAAGAAGCCCTCCCATTCCTACTCTCCGACAAGGGCGTCGAGAGTTCGGCGCAAGAAGTCCAGGTTTTTGCAACCGTCACAGTGATGAAGATTGCAAAGCAAGGAGGCAAATCGCTCCGGCCTTTCATTTCTGATATGGTTCCCCAGCTCCTTGGCCTGCTCAGCTCCATTGAGCCGCAGCAAATCAACTACCACTATCAGAGAGCTGGAGAGGACAGCCGAGATGAGATTGACAAGTTGAGGTCGCAAATGGTCAATCGGTCACCCATATCTGAGGCTATCGAAAACGCTCTCCGTTTCATCGATGCCGATGTCATGACTGAGCTCGCTCCTAAGCTTGAGGCAACGATCAAGACTGCCATTGGTATGCCCACCAAGATTGGTTGTAGTCGGGTCTTGACAACTCTTTTTACCCGCCACACAAACGACGTCAAGCCATTTGCTGGGCGTTTCCTCCAGCTCATGGAGAAACAGACCATGGACAAGAACGACGAAGTCAGTCAAGCCTATGCTCGGGCCACTGCGTACTTGATGAGAGCTGTACCAGATGTTGGTAAGCAGCGGTTCTGTGAGCGATTTATCAACATGTACTTCAATGCTGTGGAAGAGTCTCAACGCCAGAAGATTTCGGACGTGATTGTAGCGTTGGCCAAGGTCTCACCAGACCACTTCTCCGCTCTTGAGACTGAGTTGCTACCGTTTTCCTATCTCGGTTCTCATGACACAGACGAGTACACGGGCAAGGTATTCAAGGAGGTGTGGAACCAGCATGCCGGAAGCAGTCGCACTGTTGTTCGTTACGTCTCGGAGATTGTCGCCTTGGTGGAACGGTGCATCAGCACACAACAGTGGGCTCTTCGACACACCGGAGCTTTTACCGTTGCGGCAATGGTGAAGGATGTTGCCAGCGCCAGCGACGCAAGCGGCCAGATTAGTGATGCCAATTTGAGCAAGATATGGCCGGTGTTCGATAAGACACTGGCGTTGAAAACCTTCCCGGGCAAGGAAAAACTTCTCGAAGCGTACCCCGAATTCGTTGAGAAGGGTCGAGCTCTCTGGACAAAGGACTCGAAAATCGCAGATCAGATGAAGAAGGTGGCCCTGCGGGAGGCCAAGCGCAACAATGAGGAGTATCGCGTGCCCGCATTCCTCTGTCTCTGGAAGTTCGCCAAGGCTCGGGATGACCTAGACCTTCTTGGGGAGATTTCGGACATTGTGACACCACACATGGAGGAGCTGAAAGATGAAGACAAGATGGAAGTTGATTCCAAGGAAGACTTGACAGAGAAGACTGCCAAGAACGGTCTTGAAGCTATCGCTCGCGGATACAGCCTCTCGAAGATGAAGGAGGACCCTTTGCCAGTCCTAACCAGAGTTCTTGACATCCTCCAGCCGTTCCTCTCAAGCCCCAAATTTGCGACGATCAAGAGACAAGTGTGGTACGAGTGTGTCTGCGACATGATGGATGCTGCGACATCTCCCTCGGCGGCGAAGACTGACGGAAAAAGCATCGCCGTCACATACCTACTCAGCCTCGATATGGACCAGGTAGACGTGGGCACCGAGCCGCAGAGGGTCATGAGGGCGAAGGGTATTGCGGCTACTCTGAAAGCAAAGGCGAGAGGGGTATTTGGACAAACTGGGCCGGATGCTGAACAGTTTAAGACACTTGTGAACGGGGCGCTGAATGGAGAGCGGTCGCTCGAGGTTCAGAAGGTGTTGAAGGTGATTTTGGCGGAGCTGAAGTAGGATAGAGCCGTGTGAATAGTGTTAATGGCCGATTGTGAAGGAGGCTTAAAGTCAATTGTGGAATGCACACAGGAAATACAATAAGATATGTACATGAACATCAAGGCTTGCGCATCCAAATTAAGATACGACGATTTTGCGACAATGAAGGAGTATTCCAATACTATAGAGGGAAGTGAGATCGGAACAGCCCGTAATTAGATAGCCATAAATTCACTTAGGGTCAATGAAAGAAGGCAAGCAATGCAATGGATGGTTCGTCGTATAGAGCAAGCTAGACGTAGAAAATACGCGGACGGGTGTTAATGTTTTCTGTTGAAAATCTGTTAGTTCGTTTAGGGTAGGCTACGCGGCGAGTGCGCAAGGAGGCCATCACAATTTGTATCCACCCACCATCACAAAGTATAGAGGATCTGTAGTGAAGGGTATTTTGAATGGTCCAAGCTTGAGAGGAGGACCGCGGCTTTTCCCGCAGAAATTACTCTTTTCGTCGAGGTCACAATAGTGTATAACTGTCGTCTTAGTGTTGAGTGTATCGTCTTAGTGTTCACCATTCATAGAATTACCCCGGTGGCCACGCCCAAACTGGCCGTCTCATCTCTACTTCGTTAAAGTTTATTAGCTCAAAACTCTTGAGGCGAATATTTTCGGATTCGCTAGACTAAGTATCTCGATGGATGGGACAGAAAAAAGGAGGTTCTGGCGGTCTCCTCGGTTTGGAATTGTGCTCATATGTCTCAGGCCCCGAGGATGATCACAAGGAAAAGAGGAAAGACTGCTCTCGGTAATATAACCTTAACCCAGTTAAGAGATAAAGTGGCCTTGACCTCATCTCCGCCAAGCTTTCTGGGTTTCTCATCGTTAATGCTTGAACACCGGGCTTGGTGTTGACGAGGTACCGATTTCGTGTTAGAACGCCAGCATCCGCCTGGTGATGCACCACTTTCCCGTGACTTTGAGTGTTGTACAACGAAGAGGAGAGTAGGACATGGTGGCCGTCTCTCAACTTTGAGACGTTGCATTGTACGTGACATTTCCTCAGCGACCCCTTTTAACAATCTCTTTCAACGTACAATTCGCTGACCCTACCAACTCCCAATAGATGCATAAAACAGTTTCATGGGGTTGCTCTCCATCGTGGTCCTCTACCTATACGGCAACCTCAAGGCCATCGTTGCCTACTTCTTCGGCGCAAGCGTCTTGACCGAGTCCCGACTCAATACGTTAGTCAATACTCCGAAGGGCCGAGGAGGAGACTGGGTTCTCCGCTAAAGGCGCCTTGAGTGAGGATCTCGAGGACAAGACGACGTCGGCGATTGCGGCCGGTCACGACTCCAATATTATTGAAACAACCATCACCTTCGATCCTATCGAGACATAGCGCTTTACATCCCTGGCCCTTGGGATCGCGATCTGGGTTGGAGCTCAATCCCTGCCATAGCTCTGGGGAGTGGCTAACGTGAGACTAGGAAACCTTCTGGTAGTCTCTGGGTGATTAGGCCTCTGAGTGCTTTCTTTCCTTAGTGGCGATCATTGCCTGACTATTTTAAGGTACTTCTTTGGCCTTGCACCTTTTTAGTGCTATCTGCCTTGTTGGTTGGATCCATTACGCAGATCCTAAGTATCGCGAACATCTCGCCAACAGCGGACAGGATAAGATATGGTGGTGAGTGCTCCAAAACATCAAATACGTTCCAATGGAAATGATAAAGAAAGTCGGAGTCTTCTTTGTTTCAATCATTAGGACTTCCTACTCCTCCGCATTCTATGGTCGACAATCTCGGTTTCACTCTGACTCCAGACTCAAAAGATTCACTACGATGATGCAGTCTGGCGGCCGAGGCTGTGGCTGAATTTCTTTGCTTTTGCTGGGGATGTATTTTACCTAGTATTCTGTGACTACTGGTGAAAGACATTTCAAGCGTTGGGAAAGATGGTAATAAATCTTGAACGCATGGACAGTCGCAAATAAGCCGATGGCGATCACGTTTGCGTGGTGTGGTGTGGCTAAGTCTGGTGTGGCGGGACCCCCTGAGTTGAGGCTGCCAGTCTAGGTAACAGCGAGCACGTAACGGTGATTAGGTGATTACTAAGGTACCTAATAAGGCCGGGTACCTGCCAGTTGATCACTGCCGCCCGCCCTGACCACCAGTGGCGTGCCAACTGGCCTGTGGTTGGGTGCAACCTTAGGTGAGGAGGTCAAAGTGTGCATGCATCCGGTCTTTCTTTTTGTAGCCTCACCACGCAATTTCAACCTCCCAGATTCTGCCTGCTTCCACTTCCGCTTCCACTTCTATTTTATTTCACCAAAAAATCAGCAACCAACAAGCTTACCTTACCAGAGGCTTCCGTCTTTCGCAATACTACCCAACTTATCCTTACTGCCCGCGCCTTGTGGGTTTGCCCTCTTCCCGTCGCCGCATCTTGTGACGACATTTCCCCCCACTACCCACTACCCACTACGCACCGCGCTCCACTGTGCCGTGCTGTGGCCATCAGGCGGGGCAATATCTTGGGGCAACATCTCGGAGACACTTCACCGTTGCCCGCGCTAAGACACACCATCGCCAGAGGTCGACCGCCGTTTGCGCTGCCTCTTCTCTTCACTCTTCACTCTCGTCACTCTCCTCCTCTCGCGGTTCACCTCCCTCGGATCGTCATATCCTCTCCCCCACCATCATAGAGTCCGCGCCCGACCACTCTGCCAGGTGCTGGCAGCCTCGCCCCGTCCACTCCCACAACCATGGACGATAATATTGCCACCTTCAACGCCATCACCGGCGCCAGCCCCGATGTCGCCCGCAGCTTTCTCGAGATGACTGCTGGCAACTTCGAGCGCGCCGTCGAGCTTTTCTACGAGAATCCCGACCTAGCATCCGGAGTCGGCGCCGGTCTGTCCGCCAACGCAGCCCAGTCGACGAACCCGGTGCCCGCCGCGCCGCCCAACATTGGGAGGCAGGACGCCGCAGGCATCATCCACATCGATAGCGACGAAGACGAGGACATGCAGTTCGACGATGAGTCTGACATGGACGTCGACAACGACCGCGCCGTTGCTGCCCAGGCCGCAGCCCTCGCCCAGGAGGAGGAGGACATGGCCATGGCTAAGCGCTTGCAGGAGGAGCTATACCAGGAGAACAACGGCGGCTCAGGCTCTGCCGCTGCCGCAGGCCCGGACCCAGATGATGTGAGGGCGCCCATTGCCCGCACCACCGAGACCCTCGTGGCCCCAGGCCCTTCCTGGGGCGATGGTGATGGAGACGTGGAGGCTGCCCTCCTAGAACAGCTGCGGCGACGACAGCAGCAACAGCGTAAGCCCAAACCATGCCACCGAACCTCGAGGACTGCTTCTGACGGAGATATGATAACACAGCCCGATCTGGCGGCCCCTTCTCACAACAAATATGGGGCGACCCCCAACGACACCCGACCCAATCGGCAGAGAACGGCGCCCACGCTCGACGACTCGAGGATCTGTTTCGGCCACCCTACGATATGATGGCGCGGATGACCTGGGACGAGGCTCGAACTCTAGGAAAGGAAGACAAGAAATGGATCCTGGTTAATCTTCAGGACATGAATGACTTCAACTGCCAAGCCTTGAACCGCGACATCTGGAAAGATAAGAACGTGAAGGAACTGGTCTCGGAAAACTTTATTTTCTTGCAGTACGACAAGGACTTCCCCGATGCCGAGGCGTACATTACCTTTTACTTCCCCAACCAGACGCACGAAAACCCCGACAACTACCCTCACGTCTCCATCATTGATCCCCGAACCGGAGAGCAGGTCAAGGTCTGGAGCGGTAGACCATTCCCAAGCGCCACGGACTTTCACGCCGAGCTGGCCGAGTTCCTTGACCGATACAGCCTCGCTGCCAACAGCAAGAACCCAGTTGCCACACCGACGGCACGGAAGCCTCAAGTGGTGGATGTGGAGCGGATGACGGAGGACGAGATGCTGGAGATGGCTCTCAAGAACAGCCTGGAAAGCGCTGCGAACAGGGGCTCGTCGACACCGAATGTGCACGACCCGGATGCCCTGACGAAATCAGATGACTCGGCGGAGGAACCCGAAGCAAAGGGCAAAGAGCCAGAGCAAAGTGCCTTTGCCCATATATCCGGTACGAGCCCACATGCGGAGCCCGAGAACAACCCCGCCACGACGACCCGCATCCAGTTCCGACACCCCAACGGACGAGTCATCCGTCGGTTCAGTCTTCAGGACCCGGTACGCAGGATCTACGAGTGGCTCAAGGCAGAGCCGCTCGAGGGCAAAGAGGGAACCGAGTTCGAGCTGAAGAAGATGCCTCAAGGCCAGGACCTTATTGAGAACTTGGAACATACTATTGCGGATACCGGCTTGAAGCAGGGCACGGTTATGATTGAGTTTATCGAAGACTAAGGCTGGAACGACACAATCGGATGTTGAAGGAATGAAAGTACGACCATGATTACCAAACTACCCAGGTACATACAAGGCCATGAGGAATGATGAATTTTGCCATAGAGAGGAGCCGACCTGGACAGGCCACTGTAAGGGGTGGGTCAGGCAGACAGGCAGGGAAGTGATCAGATGCATCTTCTGTTTCTCCGGGACTTTTGATTTGCTTTGAAAGGGACTGGAGTCTATAGACGCCCCTGTGCTTGTGATGATCAAGGCAAGACAGGACAGGACAGGGCAGATAAGGATGGGCATGACAGGGACATGGCGGCACCGCAATGATTCAGATGCGACGTGAAGGATGCGCGTTTTCGGTAGTGATAGCGCGACAATGAGACGAGACAGTGAGAGACAAAGTTACCGTGATTGCGATGTGTGGCTCATTAATTAATTCCTCGGGGATTCGTAATCGGTATGGTGTCTTGAGATGTTGAAGACGCCGTGTCCAATGGTTTGTTCATTTATTACACAGTACGGAGTACAGTACATTCGTACCCAGAAGACGAGGGATAACGGCGTCGAACCAATACCATGGGGTACGTGCTCTCGCAATGATGCACTATGAACCTACTAACCTACTAACCAACTAACCAACTAACCAACCAACCAAGCAACCAACCAACCAAGCGAGCGAAGCTGCCTTGACTGAACCGCGTCTTTTCAGATCAGGTCATCTCAGGCCAGTCGAATATAGTCGATCCCATCAGCCGAACCGTTTTCGGACTCTCGGTGTTGGTGACGACGGGATGACCGAACGCCCAATCTCAGCGTCTTCCAATCGCGTGGCTCAGGAACGCTGCGTTTCACCACGGCTTGCCAGAAGACGCACAGCCAATGGCGCGGCGTCGACCCGCTGTGGGCGATAGGGCTACGTATTATATTGCATTCCTCGATGAAGGATCTATAGTGGCGGGCTGTCGCTCCCTGAAACTTTGGTGGGCGAACGGACGCGGTGGGAAGGGCCGGCGTCGCGTGTTCCTAGCGGGGGGGGGGGCTTGGGTATTGTTCGTGTCCAGGCCAGAGGTCGGCTTCTTTGTTGGTACTTCGGAACTGAACTGGGCTGAAAATGGGCTGCCCAGGCTGATGCTGGTGACAATGAGGGGCTTGCCTCCACCTTCTATTCATCCTCCACTCCACTGCTCAGCTAGCGGCCCTCGATTCTCCCCCGCGGGCCACGAGCTGACCACTAAACACCCGCTGGGCTGGCACCTACGCAACCCCCGTCCCTGGGCCGCCCGCGCCGCCTGGCTGACAGGGGCCATCCCCTCATTCCAACGGCCTGCGACGCTCGAGGGCAGGTGGTACTTTTCCCCTGGGTGGTAGTCTATAGAGAGGTACCTTACCTATTCGTAACAGCGCGGGCGGTTGCTGCCCGCGCGCAACAAACCCCACACCGCGGGCTAGCACAGCTACAGTAGGTACAGCGTTACAGCACAGAGTTCAGCCGCTGGCGGCCAGTCAATAGCGGCCAGGCACCGCTGGCAAGCAAAGCACCGCTGGCAAGCAAAGCACCTATTTGTTTTTGCCAGGATTGGCCCAGGTTGCGTTCGACTTGACCTTGATTACATCTCTCGTCTCACGTCGCATCTGTTCTGGTTTCTTCCCTTTTTCCAAACTTCTCTTTTTTTTTGTATCCATTCTCGCTGTCTTATCTGCTCTCCCGTTGCCCGCGTGGAATACTAGCCCCGAGACGACACTACAACGTCTGTGTCTGGTGGGGGTCGCAGAACGACACCGCCCAAACTTCAGCTTGGTCCCGCCCGCCCATCTCGCAGAGACTCGCAAACTAGAACGTGCCTTTCGCTCCTTCGACCGACCGACCGACCAACGACCGCGCCGAGTCTCTACAGAATCCACGACTAATCGGTCTGCTTTCCGTGCCCGACGAGCCTCCTCTCCTTGGAGCAGAGCATCACCGACTGGTGGACAGACTATCAAGCTTCCCCCGCCCAAACGCCCGAAGAGGTGGTTGCCATGGCAGAACGCGAGCGTGAGGTGGACGAGGGCAACGAGGCGCTGGACCCGGAGCTCCTGTACTCGAAGGAATACTGTATTGGTCAGTACAGCACCCTGCCCTTGGGACGCCTTGCGTACGAGATGTGAAGGATGGAATCGCTAATCAAGGGCGTTGTTGTCAACAGGTGGTGGTAGTTTTGGAAAGGTCTACAAAGGGTACGTAAAGAACATCTCCCCTCGTCTCTCTGTTTGTGTGATCGCTCCTTGCTGACCAGTCTCCCCAAACAGCGTCGATAAACGCACTGGTCACGCCGTCGCCATTAAAGTCATCGACATAGAGAGCGCTGAGGACGAGGTCGAAGACATCATCCAGGAAATCGCCATCCTGTCCGAGCTACAGTCCCCCTACGTCACAAAGTACTACGGGTCCTACGCCAAGGGCGCCGAACTATGGATCGTCATGGAATTCTGCTCTGGCGGGAGTTGTGCCGACCTGATGAAGCCGGGGCTCATTGGCGAGGACTACATCGCCATCATCGTGCGCGAGCTGCTCATGGGGATGGATTATCTGCACTCGGACAAGAAGCTGCACCGTGATGTCAAGGGTGAGGAACCTACTCAGCCGTACCCATGTTGTTGCTGACTCTGTCGTTTTGTAGCCGCTAACGTTCTGCTCAGCTCCAACGGCCAGGTGAAGCTCGCCGATTTTGGCGTCTCTGGTCAGCTCTCCGCCACCATGACCAAGAAGAACACCTTCGTTGGCACGCCCTTCTGGATGGCCCCGGAGGTAATTAAGCAATCCGGGTACGATCACAAGGCTGATATCTGGTCACTCGGCATCACCGCCCTCGAACTGGCCAACGGCGAACCCCCCTACGCCGATATTCACCCCATGAAGGTCCTGTTCCTCATCCCCAAGAACCCGCCTCCTCGACTGGAGGGCAACTTCACCAAAGCCTTCAAGGAATTCATCGAGCTCTGTCTGCAGCGAGATCCCAAGGAGAGACCTACTGCGAAAGACCTCTTGAGACACCCTTTTATCAGACGGGCCAAGCGGACGACATACCTGACGGAGCTCATCGAGCGGCACACTCGATGGGCGGCCACCCACAAAGGCGACGATGACGAGACGTGGGACTCTAACAGCGGTAGGGCGCCGAGGCAGCGTGAGAGGGTGGACGAAGACATGTGGGATTTCGGTACCGTCAGACTGGTCGGCGAGCGTGGAGGTCTCGTTAGCAGGCCGGGGCTCAATGCTATGGACGAGAGTGCCACTAATGCGCGCGCCACGCGGCCCTTGGAAGACGCGGACGACTACGGCGAGCGACGACGGGACGGGAGCCCGACCAAGGTGCGAGACTTTGCGCTGCAGACGAGCGACACCGTCAAGGCGGCCAACGCTTCGACGGCACGACAGGTGAGCCCTCAGCGGAAGCCAGTGCCTGCACACCAGCACCAGCAGCCACCGCCTGGCTTCGGATCGCCCTCCAAGGTGCCGCTTCCCCAGAGCCCGATGAAGCCCGTGGTGACGAGAGAGATCATCGAGACGCCGCGAGCGAGGCCGATGCCACCGCTGCCAGTCGAACAGTCTCCGGACTACGACCGCGAGTTGCAGAGCCAGTTACAGCGTGATATGGGCATGCTCAACCTGAATCTTGTTACGACGCCCGAAGGAAGCTCGGGTTCACACTCGCCCAGGAACGAGTGGCCTCTGCCTCCCGCCCCGCCACTGCACCAGAGTCAATCGCGTCCATCAAGCTCTAGACTGGTGCCAATGTCACTGCCCGAGATCCCACCCTACAAAGGAAGCCCGGTTCAGGGCCAAAGAGCCCCGTCGGCGCAGATCGCTCCTCTACGGGTCCCAGTGCCATCATCAGGACCAGCAACGGCACAAGGTCCTCGACCTCTTCCATCCAAGGCTGATTCACCTCGGCCTCTTCCGTCCAAGGCCGATTCGCCTGTCCCCTCCGAGTTTAGTATGGCTCCGTCTTCATTCCCAACGCCAGCGCCCGCCAACCCTAATGGAGAGTTGGATGCGCTCAACGACGTCATCTTTCCGGCGCTCGAAGAGGCGCTTAAGCGGCGGCAGATCCATCTGCAGCAGGCGTACAAACCTGGGCAAAACCCGGCGCTGGCGACGCCTCAGCAACAGCGGGCCGAGGCGGCGCATGAGAAGCTGCGGAAGCTCGTGTACAAGCTGGCGCACGTGTGCAAAGAAATTGATCACTACGACAAGGCTGAGCCCATTGGAATGGGCAGGGAGGTCGGCAGCTTCCTGGAAGGTCTCCTCGAGGAGATACTGGTACGAGTGGAGCCGCTGGACGAGGACGAGGAGGTGTGAGGGCTTGGTGTACGAGGCTTGAGGGATGCGCGTTGTGATTCAGCGAGTTGTCGGCATAGGCGATGGGGATGTGTTTTGGGAGTTTTGGGATGGCATGGTTATCTGTGAGGGATGGTTATGAGCGTTGGTTGACCTTGGCCGGTTCATGGACAGACCGGATAGAACAGGACAGGACAGGGATGGCCGGACGGATGGACCGGGAACAATGAAATGGAAGCGCTGTGAGAAAAAGGCAGTCTGAACTATATGAAACGAGTTCAGGGGGAGGAACCGGGTGGCATTGTATACGTTATACCCACGTATGAGATGGAATAGACATACATGACTGTTTTCTGTATCAAGTGTAAGTGTGCTGTTTAGTGATGGCTCGGTGGAGGTGGAGTGAAATAACTGGTTGTGCCCGACGGGTGAACAGGGGTCAACTCCACACTGCAGGACGAGACAACCCTGCGGGCATGAGACGAGGAGTTTTTCAGCTGTCTATCTGGAATGCTGTCATGGGTTATTTTCAGCGATTGGTTGCAGTGAAGTTGTGATTTGCCGTTGGTGAGTTGAGTGTTCAGGTGTTTTTGATAGCATCATGTTTTCACTACGAATATTTAGGCATGAGCAAATTAGATGTTACCTGCATGTTGATTGGCATAGATGAAAGCTGTTGTTGATATTTAGTGTTGCTGGGTTGACATGACGTCGAGCGTCACACCCGAGGCATGCAGTGCCAGTGGTGTTGATAATTTGGCTGTCAAATAGAACACTACCTGGAGCTTCTAAGCCTAAGAGAGGAACCTTTTTGGCGCGGCAACCCCGAGGCTGCTGCCGCAAGAGGGCTAGTGTGCGACCGTACACAGTGAAAAACCGACCTCGGACCAAGCGCGGAAAAACGAGCGGCGGCCGAAGGAAAAAAGGGTTCGTTCCCAGTTACAGAGGGTCCCCAATGGGCCATTGCGGCGCCCGTGGGAACCTTGGGGGCAACGGAGAACGGGGAACGGAAGCGGGAAGGGTTAAAGCAAATCGCGCACTCTCTTGCCAGTGGGTGCTCTTCCTCTTCCCTCTGGACATCTTTCCTCGGTCTTGAAATCTTCCTTGTTTCTTTTCTTTTTCCTCCCACTCCCACCTCTAATCCTTCTCTCTCCGTCTCCTCCCCGCGCCGTGGAAGTATCAACAACTACTCTCTCCCCTCTACCTAACTCCCCGCCTGTCCGTTCACCATGTTGTCGCGAGGCTCTGTTCGATCGGCCCAGGTAAGCTAGCTGTTCCGGTTTTTTTTTGGGGGGGTTGTTTTTATCTCAGCCTTGTTTGTTGTTGCGTGTTGGATCATGTGCTGGTTGCCGAGGGAAGCCGAGGATCTGTGGGAGAGGAAGAGGTGGAATTGGAGCGGCACACGACGATGACGACGATGACGAACATGAGGACGAAGAACGACTGGCGATAGCAGCTCCGCCGACGGCGATTGCGACACGGCGTCGACATTGGAACCTGAGACCCAAGGAACACGAACACGCAATGGCAGCAGGATAGATACCTCAGCTCGTCACCGTCCGCTAACATGCCCTCTCTTCCTCTAGCTGCTGCGCGGCGTGGCCCAGCAACAGCCCCAGCTCGCCCGATCCTTCGCCACGGTGCAGTCCGACATCTTCAAGCCCTCCAAGTACGGCGGCAAGTACACGGTCACGCTGATCCCCGGAGACGGCATCGGAACCGAGGTGGCCGAGTCGGTCAAGACGGTCTTCAAGGCCGACAACGTCCCCGTCAACTGGGAGCAGGTCGAGGTCTCGGGCCTCGAGGGCGGCCGCACCGAGGACGCCTTCCGCGAGAGCGTCGCCTCGCTCAAGCGCAACAAGCTCGGCCTCAAGGGCATCCTGCACACGCCCATCAGCCGCTCCGGCCACCAGAGCTTCAACGTGGCCATGCGCCAGGAGCTCGACATCTACGCCAGCATCTCGCTGATCAAGAACATCCCCGGCTACGAGACGCGCCACAAGGACGTCGACCTGTGCATCATCCGTGAGAACACCGAGGGCGAGTACTCGGGCCTCGAGCACCAGAGCGTGCCCGGCGTCGTCGAGTCGCTCAAGATCATCACCCGCGCCAAGTCGGAGCGCATCGCCAAGTTCGCCTTCTCCTTCGCCCTGGCCAACAACCGCTCCAAGGTCACCTGCATCCACAAGGCCAACATCATGAAGCTCGCCGACGGCCTGTTCCGCAGCACCTTCCACAACGTCGCCAAGGACTTCCCCACCCTCGAGGTCAACGACATGATCGTCGACAACGCCTCCATGCAGGCCGTGTCCCGGCCCCAGCAGTTCGACGTCATGGTCATGCCCAACCTGTACGGCGGCATCCTGTCCAACATCGGCGCTGCCCTGGTCGGCGGCCCCGGCATCGTCCCCGGCTGCAACATGGGCCGCGAGGTGGCCGTCTTCGAGCCCGGCTGCCGTCACGTCGGCCTCGACATCAAGGGCAAGGACCAGGCCAACCCCACGGCCATGCTCCTGTCCGGCAGCATGCTGCTGCGCCACCTCGGCCTCGACGAGCATGCCAACCGCATCTCCAAGGCCACCTACGCCGTCATTGCCGACGGGTAAGTTCCTCTTCCTCTTCCCTCTCCTCTTCCCTCTCTTCCGCCCCGATAAGATCTAGATCAGTCCCGGTGTTAACCTCCTTGCAGCAAGGTCCGCACCCCCGACATGGGCGGCTCGTCGACCACCCACGAGTTCACCCGTGCCATCCTCGACAAGATGGAGACGTTGTAAATTTAGCAGCAATTGATATCCACAACCACGCACGCTTTCCTTTCGCGCGCACGCCGCCGCGGGACCGAGCAACTACTTCCGATCGACATAGACCTAGAAACGACCGGGGCACGGGAGGGGGGGTTCTGGCGGGTTGGCGTCACACAAGAGAGGATCAGGAGGGAAAGGTTAACCGTGTAAAGCAGGGAGAGACAAGCAGAGGAAGAGAAGAGGGAAATTGTACGTGTAACATGACCTTGTTAAAGCCGTCTTGAATGCATATATCTTGGTACTTTGCACTGTGCTTGGGGTGAGGATGTGAACAATGGGTGGTGATGAGTGAGTCGTTGTGCTGAACATTGACCAATCCAAAACTCACCAGATCTGTGAACAGCTAAAACGTTCATTCCACGTCTACCAGGAGGCATTAATCCACGGCCTTCCTAATTTCCTGTGTCTAAACCTCCCATTCATGAACTGGCGATGACCTCGGCTGCTGCTGGACCGAAACCCCCAGCGCAACCTGGCGAATGAGCGCTCAACGTGCTGTAGCGCGTCTACGGATGCGCGGGAATTTCAAGCACGAGGCTGGGCTTGCTGCAAGTCTAGACGCGCCTGTCATGGCTGCATGGGATTTTGTGGTGCCTTGCATCCTGCTAAAAAGGGTCATGATGGCGCGGATGGTCGGTTGCCGACGTTGACGCCGAGCGGCTCCGATCGAGGCCGGGTTGTGGAGAATGGATCTGGGTTGTAATAAGGATTCGGTTCTTAGAAGGAAGGACTGCTTAAGATTTGTTTGGTGGATATTACGACGTGTTTACTTGTACTTGCAAATCTAGTCTCTTCAAGTTCCTTCGCTTGATATTCAGGTTCATTGCTAGACATGCACGCACTCGGACATCATTTACATGCCCACCTTTCCCGCCTTGCGCAGTCCGAAGCGTGCTGATAACCGCACTGATTGACGGCCGCAGCAAAGCAAGACCAAAATGCGCCGCGGTAGCCCTGGGGAGTCGCGAAAGACTCGTCCACTCCGACGTCGTCCATCTTGGCGTGCGTGACCGAGACACAATCATGGCGGTGATGGCGGGCCCTCCGCTGTTCCCCAGCTGCGAGACGGTGTTGGAAGATGCCCCCGGCCAGCGTCTGGTCCTTGCTGGGGAAGCGGTTCGTGATGACCAGGTTGCTGCCGTTGAAGAGCAGGTTGGTGGTCATCACGCTGAGGACTCGGCTGAGGGCGTAGAAGGATGCGGGCTATAGGAGGAGGTTCTCTGGGAGGGATAGCTCGGCGGTGATGGCGGGCAGGGCGGCTGTCAGTGTGCTGGAGTTGAGGAACGAGATGCACGCGAACGTTGTCATGAGCGACACGGAGCGAGTGTTGCTTGGTGCAATGGGCATTGAGGACGTTACTGTGGTGGGTTGTGCCGCGGCTTCGGACTGTGAGAAGACGTGATCATGGCGGATAAGGACGGGCTTCAGCACTGGTTCAACGACATGTTTGCTACCTATTCACCGTCTTATACTGCGCCAGATGGTTGTTGTTCTTCATCGCGGGGTGCTGGCGACTTATAAAACACCCCACGATCCTGCGATGACTTGGATTAATGATACCGGCCCAAGGATCGAAGATGGCACAGCGGCCTGGCCGGGGTTGCGCAGGGGACAGGGCATCATCGACAACGACTGACTAACGGATAGAATATGTCAGTGGCTCGAAATGGGAGGTCCTGCTATGAGGAATCGTGTCCTAAAGTCATGAATTGTGTCCTCTCAACTAAAGGTGCGATGAGTGTTCCCCCCCAAGCCCAAGGAACCACTCCTGCGAGAGCTGCGAGATGGCGTCGTTGTGGAACTCGTCGAGGCCTAAGTTCTGAAGGTCGCCGAAGCAGTCCCGGAACGTGCTGTCGACGCTCATGTTTACGAAGCCCGAGGGACCGTACAGCTCATCTGAGAAGGTGTCTGGCCGTGTATCTTCACCGTTTGCGTTGCCCATCGTCTGCGGAGTTATGTCCGGAGCTGCGGCCGGTGTTGTATGCGCCTCGACGATGTCTGCAACTACGGCGTCACTCAGCCGGTCGAAGAGATCCGAGCAATTTCGTGCCAGATCCCACCGCTCGGAAACAGCCACAAGTACCTTGGAGCAGGCACGCGTGTCGTTCACTACCTGCGTAATAGACGGAGTTGTATGCAGCGTAGCGCGGCTGCGTCCTTGAGTTGAAGACTGGAGCACCTGGAAGTGATTCCGCAGGGCGTATATGTACGACAGCCCGGCCATGAAGACGGCGTGCATGGTGATCCACGAGTAGTTCATCTTGCGCGACCGATGCAGGCTGGCGTACAGGCCGATGGCTTCCCGCGAGGAGTCGAATATGTGCTGAAGCGCCACGCTGGTCAACGAAGCCTCACCTAGACACGGCGACGGGCGGAACAGCATCAACATGGCGTTGTGGTAGAGCAGCCGATACCACTCCTCTGAGCGGAAGCTCGATCCGCTCGCAGGCGAGGCAACTTGAGAGTCTGCCCTGACCAGCGGCAACCCTGCGGTCTCGGCGTGCCAGCTCTGCAGCTCCCGGGCGAGCCTGTTGCGCATCTCCTCATGCCTGGCGGGCTCTTCCGAGGCGTGCTTCGAGCTGCGGTACAGGGCGTTGAGGACTTTGCCGCAGAGGATGCGGTACCTGACGATGTGCACGAAGACCGAGGTTGCGGCTCGCCACTGCGGAGTTCCGTATGTCGCCGAGGATACGGGAGTGTCTGCGGGAAGTGGCTCGGAGGGATTCGTGTGGGTTGGGAAGTCGACGTCGATATCCTCGAGTTGGATCGCGAGAGGTCGACCGAGGGCAAGACTCGCAACGCGGTCCAACGCAACTAAGCTCCAGAAGCACTTCTTCTTGATTTCCATGTCCTCCTCTCTAGACGTATCCCCCGATTCATGAGCAGTCTCTACATCACCACTAGTTCGCGGTCCTTCGTAGGTAGACGCCCTGTGCAAGCCCATCTCCACGCACGTCCGGGCAGCCACGCCGATGAGGTGCCAGACACTCGTCGTGGTGTTGCTCGATGTAGTTCCCATGCGATACTGGCAGATCAGGAGCAATGCCTGGAGCCGTTCGATGCCGTCTCGCGCGAGCACGTCGGCAAGCCGCGTCATGGCGCGGTTGTAATGCGTCTCGGCGTCATAGCCGCCGTTCCAGTTGAATTTATGCACTTGGGCTGTTGCGATGGCGAGGGTCATGTCGACGAAGAACCCGTCTACCGGGTCGACTTTGTCGGGCGTTTCTGCCGCGTACACGGCACCCAGTGACCGATGTAGAGCCTTCGTGGACAAAAACGGGTATGCGAGATGATCGTGGCTGCAGTAGGCCTGCAACAGCTCTTCCGCGAGACTCTTTGGCGGGAGTCCTGAGAAGGCGTGAGTTGACTGGCCGCCAGACACCGAGTTTGGCTTCCACCCTGCCACGGGCACTAGCGACGACGAAGGCTGAAGACCCGATTGCAGCAGGTTCGCCAGAAAGAGCCCGCTCGTCGATCCCACGAAGTGATTGCCACCGCCCGCGATGAGGCTCATCTGGATCACCTCCTCGGCGACCTCCCGCTCCTCGGGCTGCGGAGTAGCGTAGCTCGCCGTCGGCCTCTGGACGTCATCGCCCACAGATGACGAGGGCATCTCGGAGCGACGCAGCTGCTCAGCCAGCGCCGCATTGTCGGCCTCCAGATCCCGAATGCGCTTCTCGAGCTTCTGGGCGTTGCGGCGGCGGACCTGGTGCTCGCTGACGGCGTACTCGCACGCCGCATCCGCCCGCTTGCAGGGGGAGCACTGCGGCGCGGCTTTGTCGCATCGGACCTTGCGCCGGTGACACCTGTCGCACGCGCTGGGAGGCATCTCAGCGGAAAAGCGAGTTGATGGGCTTGTTGGGGGAGGAAACGGACGGGCAGGCGGCGATGGCCTCCGCTCCGTCTTTCGGTCCTCGGAGGTTGAGGCCGAGTCTGGGGCATGGGCTTCCCAAACCCCGCTCGTCTACATCGTCCCATCTCCATGGGGGAGTGGGCCAGTTCCCCAGTTCGCTCGGTAGTAGTTGACGCGGTACGGTGGGAATGGATTTGATGGGGAGTGGTATGATTGATTATACTACTTATAACCGGGCTGCGCGAGTCAAGAACACCCCAAGTGTGGCATTCCCCGTCCTCTACGATCATAGACTATTCAGGGATATCAAGAGCTCAGTCATGCATGTTTGTGTTGGCTTCTTTATACACACTAGGTAAGAGGTAACCAATATCTCTGTGGCCATAATCGATCAGTATGCGTAGAACAGCACCGCCTCGGAATCGCTCTGTCTAATCTTTCTGTTCGCCCTCACTAGCATCCATCTCATAACCCAAACCCCCATGGCGCAGGCCGTCGCAAAGCCCGCGCTGCTTGCCAGCGGAATAACGTAGCGAGGCGCATTCCACGCCGGCCAGAGGTACTGCTTCGAGTTAACATCTCCGTATTACCAGTGTGAGTCTCGAAGGGGTAACTTACCGGTGTCCAGATAAAGCTCACTGTCGCGCTGACGTTGACGATGGCGAGGGCAGACGCCTTCTTCTCCTTGGTCTGGCCGCAGGTGTTGCCGACCCAAGCCAGCAGGATGGAGTTGACGGCGTACGTCCCGATGGTGAAGACGCACATGGCGAAGTATCTCGCGCCTGTGTTCAGAGTCGCGCAGCCGAGCACGAAGCCGAAGATGGCCACCAACTTCGCAATCGTGATGTGCCAGGTGCTCTCGTTGAAGTGCCCCGAGGACCGCGCCCAGAAGATGGAGATGATGCCGGCGATGAGGTACGGGGGACAGGTCAGCACCAGGGTGATGGTGGTGCTGAAGCCCAAAGTGTCCACAATGGTCGGGAAGAAGTTCTTGAAGCCGTTCGTGGCGAGGTGCATGTGCTGGAGGAATATGAAGAGCCAGACCTTGGGGTCCGCGATGGCCTCTTTGAGACCCGTCCACGTACTCCCGTCGCCCTTCTGACCCACGGTATCGCGGGCAACTCGGTCGTGGGCCAATTGGCGTTCCTCGGGCGTGAGCCATCTTGTAGTGAGCGGCTCGTCGGGGAGGGTGTAGCAGGCCAAGACGGCCAGGACAAAAGTAACGATGCCTTGGAGAATGAACAACCATCTCCAGCCCTTGATGCCCCTGACGCCGTCAAGTCCATCGAAGACTCCCGCTGCGATCAATCCGGCAAAGGCAGAAGCGAGGATGTTGCCCGAGTACAAGATGCTAATTCTAGTGGCGAGTTCCTTTCTGGTATAAAATGTCGAGAGCATGTAGAGAGCGCCCGGGTAGTAAGGAGCTTCGACGATACCGAGGAAGAAACGGACGAGGATCATGCCGGTATAGTTGTGGACCACGGCAGTGAGGCCGCTGATGACGGCCCAAGCCATCATGAACCCGCCCATGTACCACGACGGCCGGACGCGAGTGATGATCATGTTGCTGGGGATCTGTCCCAGGGTGTAACCTACGAAGAGAATAGAGACCGCAGTGTTGTACTGGGCCCCTTCGAGTCCAATGTCTGTTTCGAGGCCATTCAACCGTGCAAGAGTGATGGCGTTTCTGTCGAGATAGTTGAGCCAGTACATGAGCCACAAGGTAGGCTAACGCCTTTTTAGCACTCCATTCCGTCTTAGAGGCGTATGGGTAGTCCTTACCATGATCCAGAGGTCAAGTTTCTTGACCAGTTTGATCTCAATGGGGTCGGTCTTGGCAGTCGCTCCCGAATAGTCGGCGTTGGCAGGCTTCTTGTCGAGCATGTCTGCCGAATACTCTTCATGAGACGAGGCATGCTTCTCAACGTCGACAGAAGGCAATTCCGACTGGTCAACAGCGTTGGGCTTCTCCTGAGTTCCGTGTGACGCCATAGCTGAAGTGCAGAATAGACCAGATGGATGGGCTCAGAGGAAGTTGCTCAACGTCTCTTCTGGAGACGGGGATCGGTCCATATTTGTTTGCGCCTGTTTCCTTCCCCGCAATGTCCCCAATCTCGCTGTGGGGACCGAATCTGGGGATGCATTTGAAGCGGGGACCAGACGAGGAGATCGTCAATGGCTTTGTGGTTGGGTCGGTCAGCGGCGCCGAGGGCCGAAGGATTGCCAAGAGTCCATGGGTGAACATGCTCGGCGGGTTAGACCGAATTACTCACTCGAGGGTGGTGGTGTTAGTTCGAATGAGAACTGATATTCCTTTCTTTTGAGGCGGTGTGGATATGGTTTCAAGTTCAACTCACTGTTTGGAATACAATATGAGGCTGTAGTCGTAGGAAGACGTAGATTGCTATACCGCAAAGTATCTACATTTACCACCATTAGAACCACCACAACCCCTCACATCCGCTTACTTCCTCTCACCAAAGTCAACATATTTCGCCTTGATTTCCTGCTCCCGCTTCTTCAGGGGAATGATCCTATCTCCAAGCCACAGGGGCCCTTTGGAATCGCCGCCCTCTTCTCAGTATCGCGCTCCTTGTGAAGATGCCCATGACCTTTGCCGCATACCTTTGGCTGCAGTTTCCCATCCTGCTCCATCACATCCCTGGCGACGAGTCTATTAGGGATGTCGCGTATCGCCTAGAAGACCAGGCCGAGGCCCCAGAACGAAAGCATGTCGGTCTTGACGTTGCCGTCGTAGGGAATCTCAAGTGATTCCCTTGAAGCGTTCAGTAGAACCTTCATTGCTAGGTCCTCGTCGCCTCAGAGTCAGAAGTACTGAGCGAAGACAACGCAGTTGGCCGTCGATTTGCCAGCCTTCCTCATTGAGTCGTTGTTTGCTCTTGGGGAACGGTACGCGATGACTACCGAGAACCGATTGTAATTACATCGTGATCTTCCGACGCAACCACTCTTTTTTAGCACTCAGTTGAGTACCTTGGTTGTGAACATTGGCAAATCGTGGTACTTCCATCGAGAGTGCTTGGAAAGCATTTGCGATCACGTCTGGGTTTATAGTATTGCTAGGTGTCAACAAGTGCATGCCTCTATGGGCTATTTTCCATGGGAAATCAGCGGCCCAGTATGTTAGATTCAGCCATTACACTATTTAGCAAAAATCCAGGTCTTTTTACGTAACTAGCTCGGTTGTCTGAGTTATATTCTGTCCGACACGACTTCACGTAGTGGGATCGTGTGCAACTAAGATGCTATTCACACTTTTATGTCTCTACTCTTCCTTTTGCGTCAGATCGTCAACTCTGGGAAAGCCCAGCTCAGCAAAGATAGCTTCATTATGCTGTCCCAGCGCAGGAACAGCGTCCATCCTAACCGCATCCGTATCCTTCGCACCCGGCGGCAGAAGCGCAGGAACCCTACCCGCCGGCGTATCTATCTCAGTCCAGCGGCCCCGTGCACGCAATTGAGGATGATCCCAAACGCCCTGCATGCCATTGACCTCTGCATTGGCAATTCCAGCGCTGTCTAGCTTTGCAAGGACCTCTTCCGCTTCTAAGCCGGCAAAGGCTTCTAGGATTATCTCCTTCAGCGCATCGCGGTTCTTGGCCCGCAGCGTGTTGTTGACGAATCGCTCATCCTTGGCGAGGTCGGCATTGCCCAACACCTTTGCACACAGATTTGCCCACTCCCGCTCATTCTGGACGCCTAACATGACAGATCCACCGCCGCTTGTTGCAAATGGGCCGTACGGGTAGATTGCCGCGTGAGCTGCACCGGCGCGGCTGGGACCTGGAGCTCCTTCGAAAGCGTAGTACAGCGGGAAGCCCATCCACTCCGTCATGGCCTCGAGCATGGAAATTTCGATATGGGACCCGCTGCCCGTCTTTCCTCGCTTGAGCAAAGCCGCCATGATGTTTTGGCACGCAAAAGTGCCGGCTGCAATATCGGCGATGGAGATTCCAACCTTTGCCGGTTCAGACGACGTGCCCGTCACGGAGAGAAGGCCAGCCTCGCTTTGAACCAGCAAGTCGTATGCCTTTTTGTCGCGGTAAGGGCCATCCGAACCATACCCCGAGATGTCGCAGACGATGAGATTCGGGTGCTCATCCTTCAAGGCATCGAACGACAACCCAAGCCGCTGGCTGGCTCCAGGCGCAAGATTCTGCACCAGGACGTCGGCTTTTGCAACGAGCGCTTTCAGCACTTTGAAGTCTCTGGGGTTCTTCAAGTCGAGTGCCAGGCTCTCCTTCGAGCGGTTGGTCCAGACGAAGTGAGATGCCAGGCCGCGCACTCGGGCGTCGTAGCTCCGAGCAAAGTCGCCTACGCCAGGGCGCTCGACTTTGATGACGCGAGCTCCCATGTCGGCAAGTTGTCGCGTACAGAAGGGCGCGGCGATGGCGTGCTCTAAGCTCACAACGGTGATGCCGTCGAGAGGGAGCATCTTGCGGCTTGGCGATTGTGAGGTGGTGGAGTATTCCCGTATAGCACAGTATCTTCCAGCTTTCCTTGCTAGGAGTCTCGATTTGCCAGCTTTGTTGTACTTATTTGACAGATTGAGTGGTGATGTTTTGATGCATCTGACGGGGAGAGTCAGGTTGGCCGCCAACAGCGACGACGTTGTAAATGCCATTGACGGGAGACACTGCAGAGCTTTCTGAGACTTTGATGCGTTTGAGAAATATGTCATATTATTTGATGAAAGGCAAGTTCCGAATGCAGCATTGTATTAAGACCGGCCATACATGCTGAGACGTCGGATTATATATCTCCTTGCGCCAGGTGGAGTCACAATTCGGCTTCTTGAGCTGTAAGCCTGCAACCCAAGTCGGCTATAAGCCAGTGGTCGGTGGGAATCCAGGCCTGACTCATCACCACATCGATCCTTCAAGCAGGCGACACTTGGAAAAACGCGTGTTATCCATTGATAGTATGCTGTTTCTCTGTACCACTAGCTCTACCTTAAAACTCCGTTCAAATGAAGTCGTGAATTCGCTGAATGACAATCTCGCTATGCCTCCTAATCGTCTCATGTTGCTCATTTCCCATCAATCCCCTCGCAGGGCGGCATGCCTCATTACCAGATCAATATGCGTAACCTCTGTTGCGGACTCACATCCCACGCCCTTCTCCATAACAGTAGCCCGTGGCCTTGGTTACCTGTTGGAAAGGCCATCTCTAGGAACCACTCCCATCGCTTGGCGTAACGTCGGTGACAACGATTGTTGGGATGCCCTGAGGCGGATCTGTCGTCCTGGTGTCAGGAGTGCCTCGCCTCATCTGTGCTGGAGGTGGTGCTTGCGGCATCCTCGGGGTCTCTGACGGTGCCAGGCTTAGTTTAATACCATAGTCGTCCAGATCCTGTATCTTCGGGGCCCGTGACGGTGCTGGGCTTAGATCAATGCCATAGTCGTCCAGATCCTGTATCTTCGGGGCCCGCGACGGTGCTGGGCTTAGATCAATGCCATAGTCGTCCAGCTCCTGAACCTTGATGTCCTCCAACATGTCCCGTCTGGTGCACTTTCGGTGCAAGTGCAAGAGGAAGACGAAGAAGCAGCAGAGGCAGATAAGGCTGCGCGTTGGCGTTAGTTTCGGTCGTCGCCACGGCTTACCACGGGGTTTCCAACTTACGTTGCGCTCAGGACCCCAATGAAGGTTGATTTTGAAGAGAATTGAGACTTTTCGCAGAGGTTGATGTTGGCCTGTGGATGGCACGAGTCCTTGGCTTCCCGGGGTCGCAGGCGGGTAATGTCGAAGCCGCCGGCGCTCGAGGCCAGCACGTTGCTGCTTTCATCAAGATACATACTAGCGATGCCTTGGGGGTATTGAATGCACGTGTTATGAATGATGTTCTTCCGTCGTACCTTAATTTAAAGAAGTGCGGAACGAAGTCAAGTTGGCGATCTGAACAACAGGAGAAAGGAACTTGGCAAAGACGGCAGCGAGCGGGATGAAAGGGGTGGATATTTCAAGACACCCTTACCCGGCCTCCCTTTCCATTCCAGAAGGCATGCCACATGATCAATGGGAGAACTCGATGTTTCACAGGACGACTCAGCCAGCCCTTCCCAGGCCTGTGATTTGCTTCGTACCACGAATACTACGGATATACTCTATACGAAGTAACGATGCACAGAGGAATCAGGATCATCCTGGTGAGGGAGGGGAGAGGGGAGGGAAGGAGTTAGTGTAACTCGAGAATCGTCAATGTGAAACTCCTTCATTCATACTATATTTCCAGAACCCAGCACTTCTACCATACATCTACCCGACTTGATGACCGTGTAGTCATCCCCTACCTCAGCCTGGGGCAGAACCAGGCTGAATGACAGGCGGATCTCAATCTACTTGGTGTTGACTCCGGAAGCCATCTCATTAAACCAAGTGGGTTTTTGCCCTCCCATGATCATCCCCCAGTATGGACTATCTGGACCCTTGTTTCACGGCGCAATATCGCATTCTTCCCGTGTCTGAGACACGGCCTCTGCGGCCTCGGCTTTTCTCCAAGCTACGCCGTGTCTCTTCAATCCCCAGATTAAGGGCGCCTGAGACAGGACCAGGATGGCGAAGATCCCAAATGTCCAGCCAGACCCGATAGCTCGGATGAGTGGGTTGAACGACGCGGTCCCCGCGCCCGCGCCCAAGCAGCGTACCAGGTTGAACGCCGCCTGGGCTGTCGCGGAGCGATGCGCGTTGTAGTCCGTGAGCAGCGTGCCCGTCATCTAGATTGCAGACCGAGAGGCTTCCATTAGCAGCGGCGCATTCAACCGCGTTGACGTTGTTAATTACGTACAGTGAAGATGGCTGACGCCGTTGCTCCCGCAAGGACTTGCATCACCAGCATCGACGCCATGTGCTACCGACCTGTTAGCCTCGAAACCAAAGCGACTTCTGATGACGTGGCGGCAAGGTGTCTGTCTCACTGTCTTGAACTCGGCGACCGGCCCATAACCAACCGTTGCAAGGGCGCTTAGAAAGGTCGCGACGTACAGGCCCTGTAGTCGCGTCTCCTCAATTGGAAACCCCGCCATCTCGTGGACATGGCGGACATCCACGTCCTCTGTACTAAACTTGCGACACGCGCGACGGAAATTCCAATCGAGATATTTGCCTGCTTCGATTTAACACTTCGACCCCCTCAATTATTTGCGAGGTGCGACAATACCCGTGAGCTTGGCGGAGACCGCTGCTGATACTCCGGCCGGCAGGTAAATTAGCCCGGCCTGCAGATACGTTAGGTCGTAAATGTCGATGGTGAGTGAGGCTAGGGATGTCTGCAGTGTGATGAAGTTGACGTAGGCCAAAGCGCCAATCAGAATCGTGAATAGAGATCCTTTGTGCGCAAGAACCGAAATGCATGCCAGAGGATTCGGGAATCGGCACTTCCTCTTGGTTTGTTCCTGGGAGGCATCATTCCTTTGAGCAGTACGTGCCACATCCCGGTTCGGAGATACTAGACTCCAATAGATTCCTTTCGCAGGCTTTGCACCGTCGCCTACTGTCCTTCTTTGTGTTTCAGGGAGAAAGAAGATCAGAACAAGTAGAGTAGAGCCGGTGAGGATAGATAGGAACCAAAAGATCCAGCGCCACCCGAGTTTGTCTGCCAGCACGCCCCCGAGCACTGGACCCAGGGTTGGCGCCATGGTGATACTACACTATGTCAGCTTCCGGGGCACAAGTTTCTGTTATGTCGCTCTCACAAAAGGAAAACGGTTCCAATAAAGGATCCTCTTTCTCCAGCCGTCGTAATGTCTGCGATAACCCCGTATGCCACACTAACTGTGGCCGAAGCACCGGCACTTAGCAGCATCCTCAGAACAAGCAAGACACTCCATTTGTTCAGAGTAGCCATTCCAAGGTTCGCGCCAAGCATGAGTATGAACAGCAGGATGTAAACAGGCTTGCGCCCGCTTTGATCCGCAATATCTCCCATGAAGGCGGGGGCAATTCCGGCAACAACCATGTAGGAAGTCACAGTCAGGTTCATGAGCATCAAGGATACATTGAGTGCTTTTGATATCGGAGTAAGTGCCGGAAGGTAGATCAAGCTACTTAGAGTCGAGAACATGGCAGCGAAAGAGGTTATCAGAGATATCCATCGCTTCTGCCATTTTGAAAATAGCATAACGGTCTCATTTGTAGTTCTTGCCTGTTCGACATCAACGTTCTGTTGTTGGTTGTTTGTGTCCAAGGGCAGTTCGTCCACTGAGTGCTGGGTAGCATCCGTGGTGGGAGCTCCATGAGTAAGCGATTTATTGACGGTCATTTATGGGAGAGCGCGTGGTTGTTTCTAAGGTGGCTATGGTCACTCTGAGTAGTGTAAGTACCTAGGATCAACTCCCATTTTTATATGCTACCTAGCATGGGATCCTACAGTATACGAATCGGCGGTGTAACGCCAAGCAACAGGATCACCGAATGAGTCACGGGAGTTGCCGCATGAGGTAAGTCCGTATAGATAGCGCCTTCGTGCACTAAGGCGCCGACCAGGCAGGACTTGTGGTTGTCTTGCGTTCTGAATAATTCTTTGAGCTTATAGAGAGATTGTCGAAACACGAGCTGCTGTCCTTCAAGCACCACAGGAGGTATGTGCTTCAAAATGAGAGAATTAAATTGGTGCGTCGGAGCAGGTTCAGATCCAAAGGGGGTCACATCATAGACGAAATCAGTCAGGAAGTAAGGAATAGAGAACACCCCTTTCTTTATAGATGAAATCGGCCGATCGGGACTTGATTTCCTCGGCCGTTTCTTTCTTTTAATCCACGTGGAGCATTCAATCAAATTATCAACTAACTATGCGAATGTCCAGTTGTCCAGCTGCGGAGTGCGCTGCAGAGGAGACTGCGGAAGCCTTTCTTAAGACATTGACCGCCTCAACCCAGGCTGAAAGGTTTATGCATAACAGCAGTGCAAAGCCTAGTGAGAGTGTTGTCCAACCGCATCTGTTCCGGTACCAGTCGACCTCGCGATCCTTTACGTTACTCTTTTCTAGGTCTGGTTCTCTGCTTTCTTGGTCAAGATCCAGAACAATTGATTATGCTCACCTTCTGATATTAAAATCCTCCATCCTGAACCACCAAAGGTGCAGACCCATCGTTCCAATGAAACCGAGAGCTGTCCTAAACTCAGTGCGAAAAAGGTTACTGGCGATTCCTGGTGTCTACGCTGCCTTACATGTGTTAAAAGTTCCCTAATTAGAGAGCCCAAGCCTGGCTCCTCTACCAAATAGCATTAATTATACTTGGTTGATGTGGTAAAAAAGAACCTGTAGGAAGTTTGATGCTATATCGTATACCGAAAAGCGATGTCTTCGATTGCTGACGTAGAAGTCTTCGTTGAGATGTAATTTGAAGCTAAAGCGGAAGTTCGGCAGAAAAGTGGAAACGGATGCTGCCTTGAAATGAACCACCATTCAACAAGGCTCAGCAGTTGAGACACCAGAGAGCCGCTGTCAGCTTCATCCTAACAAATAACAACGACCACACCGAATAAAAGAACAGTGCTTCCACGGCCAACTCCCGACGGCTTCGGTGCCAGAAGTCACTTTACACGTTCTGACTTCTCCCTTATCTAGGCGCACAATGTCAGCTGTACCACTCCCGCCTGAGCAAGCTGCGCCTCAGGCCTCGCTCTCTCAGTCTCAGGCCTCTAGGCCACAGCGAGTCCTTGCATGTGTGCTCTGTCAGCAGCGCAAGATCAAGTGCGATCGCAGGTTTCCATGCGCAAATTGCATCAAGAACAACACGTAGTGTGTACCGGCGACAAAGACGCGCCCACGAAGACGGCGTTTCCCTGAGCGAGAGCTCCTGGATCGGCTTCACAAGTACGAGCATCTACTCCGCCGGAACAATGTCAAGTTCGATCCTCTTCACAAGAATCAGAGTGCAGAGAATGAGTCTCTCGGGGATTGTGATGAGTCGGATGATGGGCAGCCACATATCGGGGTTGTGGATGGATCACCCTCCGCGCCCCTCAAGTCCGAAAGCGCATATGAAGCCAAGTACGTTGTCCTTGTTCTATTCTTTTATAACTGTCATTATCTCAACTTGCGACTTTGTTTCTTGAGCCCACTCTTAAGGCTTTCCGCCCATTTAAACACAACTAATCCGACCTCGGAGTCTCTGGCAAGCCATGACCCAAGAGGTAAGACAACCACGAAGACTGAGATACCTTACTAATGCCTCAGTGTTAGTCTCAAGTACCTGTCAATGGAAGCGGCATCCTTCTTTCAGGCGTGCTTGAAAGGACAGTCAAGGAGGCGTGGGAACAATTACCTGATGACAACCACATCTTATTTGGATCCCGTGCAACGGCGGTCGACATCTCTACGTTTCACCCGGAGATTGTCGACATCTTCAGGCTCTGGCAAGTTTATCTTGACAACGTCAACCCACTTCTCAAGGTCACACATACTCCCAGCCTTCAAGTTCGCATCATAGAGGCTGCCAGCAACGTAAACAACATCGCGAATTCCCTAGAGGCACTCATGTTCAGTATATACTGCATGTCCATTGTGAGCCTCGGGGACGTTGAATGTCAGAGTATGTTCGGTTTGTCAAAGGAGAGCCTCTTGGTAAAGTATCAGTTTGGCTGTCAGCAGGCCCTTATGAATGCTGGATTCCTGCAGTCAGCCGACCGCGACTGCTTGACCGCACTTTACTTCTACTTGGTACGCATTCGAGATGATTCACCTCACATTTGCTAACAGATATTTAGCTCTCGGTCCGATCTACTGTGAATCCTCGGTCTGTGTGCTGCATATTCGGCGTCGCAATTCGTATTGCGCAGTGTATGGGCATTCATAACGAGTCGGCGTTGGCCAGATATCCCACCTTCGAGGCGGAGATGCGCCGGAGGCTTTGGTGGTCTCTTATGCTCTACGATACCCGCAGGGGTGAAATGGCCGACTTCAAGGAGTCTTCGCTAGCTCCTACCTGGGACTGTAGGGTTCCTCTCAATGTGAGCGACTCTGACTTACGTCCAGAGATGGGTGATCAACCGGTGAACAATACGGCAAAAGCTACAGAGGCTATCTTTGTCGTTGTACGCGGCGAGCTGGCAAACTACGTCCGTCAGACAGCGTCACACCTCGATTTTACGAATCCGGCTTTGAAGCCCATCGCGAGACTCCCAGGCAGGGGTGGTTTTGTTGGCATGGGGAAGAGGGTCGAGCAGGAATATCTCAAGTTCTGCGACACAGAGAACCCCATCCACTTCATGACGATCTGGACGGCACGAGGATACCTCGCCAAAAACCAACTCTTGGAGCATTATTTAAAATTTCCTGGTCCGAACGCCCATCAGACGGACAATCAACGCGACACTTCCATGTCTCTTGTATTCAAAATGCTCGAATGCGACACAATTTTGATGACCTCCTCACTCACCAAGGGTTTCCGCTGGCTGTTGCAATGCCACTTCCCTTTCCCCGCGTACATCCACATCGTCCAAGATCTGAGACTACGGCCTCTCAGCAGACAAGCAGAACGTGCTTGGGAAGTCATGAACAACAATTACGACGTCCGGTTCCCTCTTCCAGGCCCAGTCAAGAATCCCCTCTTTAGAATGTTTGGGAGAACTGTTTTACTGGCCTGGGAAGTTCTCGAGGCAGCAGTGGAGTCAGAGAAACCGTTGACTCCGCCAAAGATTGTCTTGAGTATCAGACAGAGGATGGCACTAATTGCGGAAATGGAACAAAAGCGCAGCCCGGAGGAGCACAGTGAAAATGCGAACACGGACGCCAGCGACTTTCCCATGTCGATGCCGATCGGCGTGAACGACGATAACCTCATGTTTGGTACTGGGATCCAAGACAGTTATGGAGGAACAAGCTCAATGGGCTACCCAAATGCACTCGGGCAGGACCTGTTCAATTTTGGTACGAACCAGTTCAACTGGCCTTCAATGTGCTGGGGATTGGAGTAGTGCTACTCGAAGGTTTAAAGAGGCCGGAAACGCAATTTCGAGGCTAGGTAATCTTCACGCAATTATCGTCAAACCACGCACGCATTGTTAGTTTCCGGAATAGTCGTGCTATTCGTGAGCTTTAATTATCATTCGGTTTTGTATGTTTTGGATTTAAAACTATCCCTTCAACTTCAAGCAAAATTCCATCAGTGCCACAGTTGTGCCGTTCCTGGCCGAATGACTTACTACCTGCCAAACTCCGTATGCCAAGAGCCAGGCACGACAGGTGCATGCGTCTCACCAGCGTGGAATAACGTTGCGCCGATTTAGAACTTCATTTGATGCATGACATCATGAAGTTTAAAGGATCTTACACAAACACATCACAAGTCCGGATTCTTCTTTGCATCGACACTGTACAGGCACTAAGAAAAATCACTTGCTATGTCGTCTTCTTCCCTTACTCGCACCCTACTTGCCTCTAACGAGGATGGCTATCGACGGGCGACCCAGTCTGATTTCCTTCGGCTCGCTGCAAACGGTCAGGCGTCAAAGGAACTCTTGGGCGAATGGCTTGGAAATGACCGGCTATACATCCACAGCTATGTCCGCGGCGTTGGTCGTTTGATCAGCTTCCTCCAATTTCCAGACACGGTTCCTCAATCGAAGGAGAATCCAGACGCAACCACCAAACTCCTTGACTGGCTCGTCGCAGCCTTGGTCAACGTCCGACGCGAGGAGAAATTCTTTCTCGAGACGGCTGCTCGATATGATATCCAGATCAACCTTCAGACACAAGATGATGGCCGTGTGCCCCAGAACGCGAAACTCGAAGGCCTCCGGCGTTGGGAAGCGCTTTTCAACTCGCTGGCTCCCGCCAAAGACGGCACTATTCCATGGTTGGAAGCTGCAGTGGTGTACTGGGGGACCGAAAAGTGCTACTTGGATGCCTGGTCTTGGGCAAAAGCTCAGCTCACCGCGCAGGAAGATGCGAAGGAGGACGCAGATGGCGGGGCGCTGAGAAATGAGTTCATTGACAACTGGACTAGTGAAGAGTTTGGCCAGTTTGTAGATGAGCTGGGGATCATCATTGATGAAGCAGTGGCTGAACAGGTCGAGCGAGGAGGCGAGGTCGCCAAACAAGATTTATTTAAACGAGCAGAGGTCAAGTGGCGAGAGATTCTTATCGCAGAAGAGGCTTTCTGGCCCGAGATGTAGAGGGTTTTATCTACACGAATCAGCAAACTGGAATACATCGTCAAGTACAGATTGATTGCTTCTGTAATCGCCCAATAGTGCCACATAAATGATCATTTTATCAACACCGGCATCTCAGTGTTGTGGCAACCTTGGTATTGAGGAGCCACCGGGACAACTAGTAGCCGTCTTTTCAAGGATAGGAACAAGAAATAGACCATCCTAGCTATTTATATAATGTAATGTCTGTAATAGAAAAGATATTGTGAAGATACAGCTCAAGCTCCAAGATGAAATTTGGAAATTGTGCAATGGTTGAAGAACGGCCGCTTTCTTGCTTTGTCCAGTATCGCAGATGAGACGGAACCCTATCCGACCGGTAATCGGGGGAGGCAGATAGTTTATAGCAGACGATTGCCACATGTCAACACGTTTTCACATCCAAAGGAGATGGTGTCCTGGATTCAGCATATGGTTCAATAGGGACAAAATTTGGATACAGAATATAGTAAGTGTCGGCGGTTGATCTAGCGTACGGTTAGGTGCGCTCCGGAGTTGAAGTCGGTATGTATTTTCACGATTGCAAGTCACGTTGAGGTACTCACCCAAGCACGTTTCCTTCATCCTAGAGAACTACCAGACTGGCTGGTGGCTAGCTACCAGCCAGCACAACGCTAAGCTTTAGTAACCCTGCCATCAGGTTTTGCAAGTTTACACAATTAGATGCCTTGGCTGTTAGCAGTGTTAAGTAAAGAATCAATCCAGTAACGAGGCTGAAAATAGCAGACAGCTTTTGTATTGTGCTCTTATGGAAATAAGGGCAAGATATCATACACGAGTATCACTTTCATCAGCACCAAGAGCATGTGGGCTCAACGACAATTGAATTACTAATATAAGGGATCAGTAGAAGCTAAGTCCAGCTTGAGTTATGTGGCAAAATTGCAATTTCCGAGAATATTTCTTATGAGGTACTTTTAATCTTCGTTCTTTTCTTTTGTGGCTCTTTTACACGTTCATATGGCTAATATTCAAAATAAAACGGACGAGTCCAAGGCCGACTTTAAGAGGACAATAAGAAGGGCCAAATAGTATATTCATTAGGACAATGGGCCTAGTAAAAAGTTCCCTGCTATCGGCCCTTTTAAGTAGTGTACATAAACCCTGCCTGTTCATAGTCGGTCTCATCCATAAACGACTCAATGGGTTCCTCAGTCTCAGCAGCAGAGGCAGCGGAAGCAGCCCGCTTCTTGTTCTCCCATGCCGCAAGTGCCCAATAAGCCCCCATGATAGCAATGCAGAAACAATAGCAGACAATCATGGAGATGGTCCCGCCGACATAGGCCGGTGCTTGGTTAGCCCGGAAAGTCTGAGGACCGATGAGGTTGCCCACGGCATAGCCAATGTACAGGATGGCAAAAACGACCGTCTTCTTGGTGTGACCTGCGGTGTTTGCTTGTGCCAGTCCAATTCCAACAACGTAAGGTCCGAAGTAGGTGTAGAGAAAGTACAGACCAACCATCTGACCACCAATGTTGCTGCGGGGAAGAGCGTAAACAACCGCGGTGCCGATAATTGGGACGAGGCAAGCGATCATGGCAACGAGACATCTTCTGTTATGCCATTTTGCTGAAAGGAGGGAGAACACAAAGGCAGCGATTGTCGATACGACACCGTTTGGCATGGTAAGCAGCGAAGCCTCCACACCAGAGTAGCCAAGACCGGCAATGATGAGACCGCCAAAGGTGATCAGACCACCGTTAGGAATGTTGATGGCGATGTTGAAGAAGAAGAGCAGCCAAGTCTTGGGATCGAGCAAAGCTTCTTTCACTTGGGACCACTTCCAAGTATGGTTGACGATTCCGGTCTTGTTGGCGGCGAGACGGTTAACAGCATGGTGTTTCTCTCGATCGCTAAGGAAGAAGGCATCCATCGGTGTACCGGGCAGCCAAATGAAGGCAATGATGGACCAGATCATAGAAACAGACCCTGCGACGATGTGAGTTACAAAAGAGACGACAGGGCAGAGGGGTTTCTGGTGGCCAACATACCGGTGAGCAGAAACAAGTATTGCCAAATTGCTAGGGGAGCGCTATCTGGGATGTGCCCAATAGCCCAGGAAAGAAAGCCGTTGAAAACGGAACTAGCAGCAGCAAAGACGAGGGCGTTCCGCTGAGGCTGCTCAGATTTGAGATAGAAGCCGGCAAGGATCAGAGAAATACCGGGGACGATGATGGCCTCAAACATTCCTTGGGCGGTGTTAGCAAACAAGGCAGTGAAAGATCGTCGAGCGATTAAATTTACCCATCAAGAAGCGTAGCGTGGCAAGTCCGGCGAAGTTGTGACAGGCTGCAAGAAAAAGAGAGCACGCGGACCATCCAATGGAGCATACACAAAGGTACTTGGCGCTTGGGAAACGATGGATAAGCCAAGACGAGGGAAACATTCCGAAAAGAGCCTGCGCGGTAATAAATTAGTTGCTGAATACTGCAGCGAGGGCTAGTGGACTTACACCCAGGGATAGGATGGATCCGAGCCAGCTGTACTGTTGACCGACAAGGGCGTTGTCCTCGCGAAGACCGTATAGGGCCGATGTTCCTAGGGCAACTTTATCGATTCTATTTGACGAACAGTTAGCATCACTTATTGGTTGGTGATAGGTAGATCAACGTACGCTCCAAGGGTAGCAACAAGGAACAACTAGACGCGACGGCTGTTAGTCTTGATACTGTACTTGTACCAGTTAAGATCAAAGTCATACCATCGGCAGCAAGATCCAATCAGTCTTTCTCTTGAATTTCTTCTCCTGTTCTGGCGATAACGGCTCATAATACTCGGCATTGTTCAGATAGGTTGCTGCCTCATCTGTCTGTCGAGCATCGAACTTCTGGGACTCGCCCATTTCGGCTTGGGGCGTGGAAGCTCTCTCCATGGAAGGAGCTTCCTTCTTGTCATTGTTCAGATCAGACATTGCGAACTGCAAGCCAAGACGGAAAGGATTGCGGGTGCTGGAGCTTGACTGTAATGCTACCGAAATTGACTGTAGACATTGATGGAATGAGATTCTCTTGGTGGGCAAGGAGACGATCTTATGTCGAGGATGAGGAGTAGTTAATCAGCAAATGATAAGGTCGCGACTAGCTCTAGCCGCGAAGGGAGAAGCGAGAGCCGGTATCAAGTGACAAGCGTACCTAGCTTAAAGATTCCGGAGTGGAGCTACGGATCTGGGGTAACAAAACATCATGGGGGGTTAGATTAACAGGCTAAGTTACTTGGTGGTGGCACTAGGAGAACAAGCGTGTGCTGTGTCAACCCGGTACGTCCGATATCGTTGCGACCTAAGGCAGGCATAGCCTAGTTCAGCATCGACAAGGAGGGCCAGTTCGCGAATAATCATTGGCAACAGCTAAGAATCAAGGGATGGGTTGCTCTTCCAAGCTGGGGGAAGGTCGCTTCGCAAGGAGCGCTTATCCTGCGATAGCGATAGATAACAGGCATTCTCAAGGATAGTTGTCGATACGTACTATAGTACATGTATTCGTACATGTACGGATAGACCCTGGATATCGATTCTGGGTGGGCCGGCAACTGACGTATTGTCGAGTAATGTCCCCTGGTCAGTTCGTTTCGACCTTCCTTCAATTCTTAACGCCGGGGACCCCTGGAAGTTGATGGAACCCGCTGATATCGAGAATTCGAGATAATCGGCCCACGTCCAGTCGCACTCGTGCGGTCGCAACTATGCATCACCATCACGATGCGGCGGCTGCGACCGACGCTGCTCTACCTTTCCAACTCCTTATCTTTTTAAATATCGCAGCCATGAGGACTCACAATATCGCCCGCCAAGTGGCCAAGCCTAGGCCTAATCATGGACGAGTCAATCTTGATTGTCGGAGCTGGTACCTTTGGCCTGTCGACGGCTCTTGAGCTTGCACAGAATGGCTACCGAAACGTCACCGTCCTGGATCGAGCCTCTGAAATTCCTTCGTCTTACTCGGCCGGCTGCGACCTCAACAAGATAGTCCGGGCCGAGTACGAAGATAGCTTCTACACCGATCTCGCCTTAGATGCCATCAGGGCTTGGAAATCGCCCTTCTTTGCACCGTACTATGCAGAGACAGGCCTCGTTGTGGCCACTTCTGAAAACGCCGAGGAGAAGGCGCGAAGTTCGCTCTCCAAGTCTTTCTCCTCGATTGCACACCATCCGGGGTTTCCTACGGGCTCGTTCCGACCGATTGAGGTTGGTCAAGGCCAAGACATGCGGTCGCTCGTTCCCCAGCTGAAAGGCGCCGGCATGAATGGCTGGACTGGCTATTACAACAAGTACGGAGGCTACGCCCGCGCCGGTCGCGCAATAGCCAAGATTCATATCGAATGCGAACGTCTAGGTGTGCGCTTTGTCCTTGGAGAAGACCAAGGCCACGCTGTCTCGCTCTTGTTCGACGGGAAGCGCTGCATCGGCGTCAAGACGGCATCCGGCAAGGAGCACAAGGCTTCACATACGATCATCTGCCTTGGTGCTCATGTTGGCCGTCTTCTCCCGTCCATTGCGCCCCAGATTGTTGCAAAAGCGTGGTCCGTTGCACATCTGCAACTCTCACCGGAGCAGGCAAAGTCTATGGCCGGCATCCCCGTTATCAACTGCAGAGATCTTGGCTTCTTCTTCGAGCCCGACGCTGAGACTGGCCTGTTGAAGCTGTGTGCGCA
Source organism: Neonectria hederae (assembly GCA_003385265.1). Lineage (NCBI taxonomy): Eukaryota > Fungi > Ascomycota > Sordariomycetes > Hypocreales > Nectriaceae > Neonectria > Neonectria hederae. Next base: position 35,172 of record QGQB01000043.1, on the reverse strand, counting down.
CAGCGCCGGCCTCACTAACTACGAATCAACTGGCAGCGATATTGATAGTCGGATGAGCGTCCCTACTAGCTCCAGTGACAAGGCTGTCAACCAAGGGTGTATCCCACGAGAAGACGAGGACAAGATTGTGAAACTCATCGCTGCTACTATGCCCCAGTTCTCCAGTCTCCCACTAACGCGCAAGTTCATCTGTTGGTGTGGCGACACTGCGGATTCCAACTACATCATCGATTACGTCCCCAACACCGACTCTCGCTCTCTCTTGGTCGTATCAGGGGACAGTGGACATGCCTTTAAAATGCTCCCACTGGCTGGCAAATGGGCAAGGCAGGTGTTGGAGAAAGGGGTGCAAGAATTGGATCGGTGGAGGTGGAAGTCTATGCCAGACGGAGATACGAATAATATCCACTGGAGAGTGGGAAGTGTGAGAGATGTGAAAGATGTGGTGGACTGGGTGGCCGAAAGTGATGATAAGAATGTAGGTCCAAGTCTCTAATAATGAGTATTTAGTTGAAAAACACGGAGATCATTCAAGGAGATCCCTATGCTAGACTCAGGAGCTTCCCTCTTGTCTCTACCAAATCCTCCCACCGCTCACAATTACCCAAGTCTCTATCCAACCACACGGCTCTAATCACCTCCTCCGCTCTTATAATGCTGGCCAACGGTCTCGCCTTGATCATACTAGTCAACATATCGAGCACCAATCTTCGATCGTCCTCATTCCAAACACCCAGTGTACCCACGACGAACAAGGGGAAAGTGAGTGATGGTCTCGGGGGCAACTTGGTTAGAATCCGCATTACTCGGGCAGTTAGAGTCTGAATCACGGGCGATGAGGGTGTGGCACTGTCGATACAGGTGTAGAGGTATATCAGTGCGCATAGCCGTTTGCTTTCGGCAATATCAGACAACTCCGGCGACGCTGAGCCCTTGGTTGTCGAGGTGCGCTGACCGAGGCGTTGGAGGGCAGCTTCAATACGGTTGCGGCGAGCCATGAAGGCGCTATTGTTCCTGCAAGAAGCCGGCTGGTTTCGTATATCCGTAATTAGAGTGCTGGTTTCCGACAATTGCTGTATCAAGCCACGGGAACATCCGATCATGACGTCGATCTCCGTTTCGTCATCACCGGCGAACCACTCGCTCGGCTCGAAGAGTGTCTCTTGGATCCAAGCTGTACGGCTCATGATCTCGTGCGAGACGAACCACATGATACAAAACCGCCGGAAGCTGTCCGGTGAATCACGACCTTTCGGCCAAAGGATGCTGCACAACATTCGCGCGGCTTTGAGATGTGCGATCCACGTCGATGAGCATGCTTCGACAATTTCCTGACATGACAGCACGATCATGGTGGCGAGAACCGAAGCCAGACTGTTGGAAGAAGCAGAAGCGGCGCTACCCTGTGATGATTCAATCTCCTGTCTTAGACCCCGCAATGCTCGGACTTTGTGGTGGGCAGATATTTGTCGATAGCTTCGCTCGCCTGGGTTTCTGAAGGATAGCTCATGGGCTGACCAACTGAGAACAGAATGATACAGAGGCGCCGAGGTTAGTGAAAGCGGCGCAATGAATTCGAGGTAGGGGTTTTCTGTAAGTGAATTGCTCAGGTGTGGGCATAGAGTCGTGATGTAAAAATCAAAGAGATGCAGTTCCAATGGGTCTCCATCTGGAGAAGCGGTGGCGAAATGGCTTATACTAGTCCGATACAGAGTCATCTGTTCTTGGTGATCCTCTTCCGGATCGTCTGGGGGCGTGAAGGAAGAGGAGGGACAGAGAGCTAGTTGCGATTGATCCTGACCCGTCACGGGCTTTTGCAGCGGCCTTCGCTGGTTAAGAAAGCCATCAGTGGAGGCGTTGAAGAAATAGAAATGGCCTTTGTAGCTATTGAGAGCGGGTGAATGGCTGCGGAGCGACGTCTTGGACGACTTCCCATGGACGCCTGTGGTCGACTTGATTAGCCTGGAACTGATTTATTACTTGCTCTACTTACCCTGTCGCCCAAAGCATATACCCCTAGCTAGAGCCTCCTCTCTCCACAACAGCTTCATACCATACTGGCATTGGTGTTGGTTTCGAGCACAATTGCCGCAGACGGGCTTCTCCAAGCTACACTTGACGCGACGCTCTAGCAATGATGAAGCAGTGATCAGCAACCGTATCCACAGCCCGAATTCATGAAGTGATGGATTCCGGTATACCTTTGCATTTCCAGCAGGCATTTCTTCCTCGTTTCTCCATGGCGTGTTTGTCCACGTTTTTCGTGATGAACTGGGGAATGGAGGAGGTGATGATGCAAGACTAGGCCGGGGGGGCCTTCTCCACGAGTCTTTGGGTCCACGACGAGGCGATAAGGAGGCGGGGTCCGGGTGCGGTTACACGTATCTACATACGGAGTTTTAGATAGTCAGATACAGACAGGGACTAGGCTGGACTACGTAATTGTGCGCCGATGGGGGCTCAAGATTCCGCTTGTGTGTGTGGGAAGGTCGAAACGAGCTGCCTATCGGTGGAGACGACTTAGACGAGTCAAAAGATGGAAGAAATCCGGGGTAGCGCGGAGAGTGGAGATAGTGACAGGGAGTCGTATTCACTGAGATAGCAAATGATAGGCTATCTGGTCTGGCTGGTTTGGTCCTCTCCACTGCGATAACAGAAACCCAAGGGTCCAACGGATCAGATGCAAAGTGTCCAGCTGCTCCGAAGTCGCATGCGGATCTTCGTGGCAGCTACCGAACTACTACAGAAGGTCGTTTCGACTATGCCTTTGAGAACTATGCCTTTGAGATAGCTAAACGCTCGGTGCACATATATGCAAGCCCTTAAGCTGTCTTTTCCAAGTTACCCTCATAGACATTGAGTGTCTCGTCTTTCTAGATCCAGGATCAAAGATCCGCTCATCACCTCCTTCTCTTCAATATTCCCCAGCGCACCTGCTATCATGGGGGAACACATTGCCGATCCCATGGCGGATTCTATCCTCATCGCCATGGACAGGGGTGGCACCTTTACTGACGTCTGGGCGTCGGTCGAGGGCAAGGAAGACCTAGTCTTCAAGCTCCTTTCTGTCGATCCTGATCACTACAAGGATGCTCCAACCGAAGGTGAGTTAAAGACATAGCTAGGTGATTCACCGTATACTAATCTGTTCTCAATCGCCATCAGGTGTTCGGAGAGTACTATCACACTACCTAGGCCGAGAGATCCCCAAGACAGAACCCTTGCCAAAAGCCCCTATCCGCGCCATTCGCATGGGCACGACTGTTGCAACCAATGCTCTTCTGGAGCGGAAAGGAACACGGCACGCATTCTTGGTTACAAGGGGTCACAGAGATGTCTTGGAGATCGGCTCACAACAACGCCCAGACATCTTCGCCCTTGACATCCGCAAGGCGTCCGTCTTGTATGACACCGTCGTCGAGGTCGATGAGCGAGTCACCCTTGAGCACTATGACGAAGCTCCCGATCGCATCAACGGCACCCGAAAAGCCATCCAGGGCGAAATTGTCAAAGGCGTAGGCGGTGAACTCATCCGAGTCCTAGAAAAGCTCAATGAAGAAACGACAAGAGCGTCACTCCAACGCCTGAAGGGTCAAGGCTACACCACCGTTGCCGTATGTCTTGCACACTCGTTCCTCTACTCTGATCATGAGCGGAAAGTCGAAGAGATCGCCAAGGGCCTCGGCTTCGAACACGTCGCCCTGTCCTCGGCGGTTGGCGCCAACATGGTCAAGATGGTTGCCCGAGGCGGCTCAGCCTCTGCAGATGCATATCTTACTCCCGAGACGCACAAGTACATCTCAAGCTTTGCCTCTGGTTTCACAGACGGGAACCTCGACGGCCTACGTTGCGAGTTTATGCAAAGTGACGGAGGCTTAGTCAACTATAAGTCCTTTCGTGGCATGAAGGGTATTCTTAGTGGACCAGCGGGTACGTCTTTCTTCTCATTTAACCACGGGATATCATTATTGTCTTAACTAACTTTGGTGTTCTAGGTGGCCTGGTCGGGTATGCTAGAACTTCTTATGACGGCCAGACTCCTCTTGTCGGATTTGACATGGGCGGCACTTCCACCGATGTGAGTCGCTTTGGCGGCACGTTTGATCATATCTTTGAGATGACTACAGCTGGAGTTACCATCCAGAGCCCACAGCTAGATATCAACACTGTTGCCGCCGGTGGTGGCAGTATTCTCAGCTGGCAGAACGGCCTCTTCAAAGTCGGTCCGGAGAGCGCTGGTGCCCATCCAGGTCCAGCATCATACCGCAAGGGCGGCCCTCTTACCATTACGGATGCCAATCTTCTGCTCGGTCGGTTGTTGCCCGACTATTTCCCCAAAATATTCGGTCCCACAGAGGACCAGGCCCTTGATATCGAAATCGTGAGGGAAAAGTTCACCCAGCTGGCCGAGGAGATCCGAAAGGACACTAACAGAGTCATCTCGCCGGAAGAAGTGGCAGTAGGGTTCATCGAGGTGGCTAACGAATCTATGTGCAGGCCAATTCGAGCTCTCACCGAGGCTCGAGGTTTCGAGATCACCTCTCATAACCTCGCAGTCTTTGGTGGCGCTGGAGGTCAGCACGCTTGTGAGATTGCAGAAAATCTAGGCATCTCCAAGGTGGTTATGCACAAATACTCAAGTCTCTTGTCAGCATATGGTGAGAAATCCTAAGCAATCTGATAGCGAGTCCTCGAACTGTGCTAATTATGCCCAGGAATGGCTCTTGCCGAGGTGGTCCAAGAGGCCCAGGAACCCTGTAACGAGTTCTTGACAGCCGATACCATAGGCAGCATCACCGCTCGTCACGAACATCTCCGCAACTACACAACTCTCGAACTAGGTAAACAAGGCATCGAAGAGGCAGCGGTAAAGCACGAGATGTATCTCAACATTCGATACCGAGGCAGTGATACAACCCTCATGATCTTAAAACCGGCCGATGGTGACTGGAAGAAGGAGTTCGTTGCTGAACACCTGCGAGAGTTTGCGTTCGTGCTCCCAGAGGACAGAGAAATCATCGTAGATGATATTCGCGTCAGAGGAATTGGTATCAGCTCGGAGAACACGAAGGATAACGACGCGCTCAAAAAAGAACTCCTCGAGGACAAGTTTGAGACCATCAATAGCGCAAAGAGCTCGACCGAGACAGTAAGCAGATATACATGGTAGTCTATACCATATTGCTAACAGGATACAGCGGTCCGTCTACTTCAAAGACAGCGGTATGCACCAAGCAAGTGTACTCGTCCTTCAGGACCTCGATCGCGGCAGCATCGTCACTGGACCGGCTGTGATCATTGATAACACGCAAACAATTGTGGTGGCCCCCGGAAGTAGAGCCCGAGTGCTCTCCAACCACATTCTCATCGATGTCAAGTCCCAGGCAGTTGAGAGAGTTAATGGTGCATCTGCTGTTGACCCTGTCCAGCTCTCTCTATTCGGACACCGATTCATGAGCATTGCTGAGCAGATGGGCCGGGCGTTGCAAAAGACGTGCGTGTCACTGAACATCAAAGAGAGACTCGACTTTGCTTGTGCCATATTTGGTCCCAACGGCGATTTGGTTGCCAACGCACCTCATGTTCCTGTCTTCTTGGGCAGCATGAGCTATGCTGTCAAAGGCCAGATTGATTTGCTCGGTGGCCAGATGCGTCCAGGAGATGTATATGTAACCAACCACCCTGGTAATGCCTCCACTCTTCAACATGGGAGATATTCTGCTAATACTGTGTACTGTGTAGTCCATGGCGGAACCCATCTTCCCGATCTCACTGTTGTCACGCCCGTCTTTGACAAGGCTGGCAAGGACATTGTCTTCTTTTTGGCCTCCCGCGGGCATCACACTGACATCGGAGGCTCCGAGGGAACTTCCATGCCTCCGAACTCGACAGAGCTATGGCACGAGGGCGTTGCAATCAAGACTTTCACCATGATTCGAGATGGCAAATTCGATACTGAAGGCATCGCTAAGATCTTTGCCGAGCCGGGCGAGAGGCCGGGATGCAACAGCACGCAACGACTGAGCGACAACATCACGGATCTCCAGTCATTTGCCGCAGCAAACAACAAGGGCGCCAAACTTCTAAGCAAGCTCATCGATCACTACGGGCAGACGACGGTGCATTTCTACATGGACGCCGTCCAGGCCAACGCTGAGCTCGCAGTGCGGAAGTTCCTCAAGGACGTCCGGACGAGGTACCCCGATGGAAAGCTTCAGGCCATTGGTTACATGGACAACAGCTCTCGAATCCATCTACAAGTCCGCATCCGAGACGATGGAAGTGCCACTTTCGACTTCACCGGCACGACGGTGGAGTTGTACGGTAACATGAACGCTCCCAAAGCACTCACATATTCCGGTATCATCTTTTGTCTCCGAGCCATGATTGGTGTAGATATTCCCTTGAATCAGGGCTGCCTGTCGCCGATCGATGTCATTCTCCCCAAGGGATGCTTCCTAAACCCGTCTGATGCAGCAGCCGTGTGTGCCGGAAACACGCATACCTCCCAGCGCGTCTGCGACACCATTCTCCAAGCATTCGAGGCGGCAGCAGCGTCACAAGGATGCATGAACTGCGTCGGTTTCTTCGGTGGAGAGTCTCTCGACGAGAGCGGCCGCACCAAGGGCTTCAACTTCTCCTTCGGCGAGACCATCTGCGGCGGCTCCGGCGCAGGGCCAACTTGGCATGGCGCCCATGCCGTCCACACACACATGACCAATACGCGCATCACAGACGCTGAGCTGATGGAGAAGCGCTATCCTGTTCTGATGCGTGAGTTCAGCATCCGTCGTGGCAGTGGTGGCAAGGGCGTCTTCAACGGCGGTGACGGGTGTCGAAGAGTCTACGAGGCTCTCGCGCCGCTCAGCTTCAGCGTCATCACAGAGAGGAGATCCACGCGGCCGTATGGGATGCGTGGCGGTGAAGAAGGCTCGTATGGATCAAACACGTGGAACAGAAAACAGCCGGACGGATCAATGAGAGCTGTAAATTTGGGCCAGAAGAACATGGTGAGGATGAGTCCCGGTGATCAGCTCATCATGGTTACGCCATCAGGAGGTGGCTACGGGACGCCTACAGAGAAGGCAGTGCAAAATGGAGCGAATGGCGTGTATACAAACGGGGAGACAAAGCAGACTTTCCAACCAAGGGCTACAGGAAGTCTAGCAATTTGGGAAGCAGGCCAAGCGGACTTTTAGTTGTTCAAGATCTTTGTATCTATATATGTTGACACATCGAAACGGCAATGTATCAGGAATTTCCAAAGGCATTTGAACCTCTATGTGGATTCTTCACCAGGGGAAGTTTCTCTCCATATTACGCGCAACGTATAATGTTACGACTGCGCTTTTCGGTATTTAAAGATAGGTCAGGCCAGTTTACTAAAGCTACAGGGCACAAGTTCCCACGTGGCGTCACACGGTGACCATCTTTGCGAGCTAGCAACATTCTCGTTCCCTTCTTCGGCATTTATCAAACAGTTCAACCATCCACCACCTCTCACCTTCATTTATTCAAGGACTTAACTGACCACTTGATACATTATCTATCAGAATGTTTGTCCCTGAGCCTGGCGAAGTCCTTGTCATCCCCGCCTATACTGAGTACTCCAACGAGGCTCGCGTTGAGGTGAAACGAAACCAGCTCATGCGGGAAAAGACGGCTAGGTACTATATCGTTAAGGCCCAAGGCCTATCCAATGGTGACGCCGATGTCCTCCTGTACATCCAAGATTATAGATACAGGGAGCAGGACCAAGCTAGTTTAATTGACAACCTCCACGGTACCAAGAAGTACGGTAGTATATCCCCTCCAGACTCTAAGGCCAACTGCAAATTTGCCCCTAATGAGTCATTTAGTTAAATACCTGCTAAATATTAAAACCCCGACGCGAATTATCTCTTCGCGATTCACGAATGCGGTATTCTCCAAACCTATGAAGCATTCAACCTAACAGTCCGTTTATGAAGCAGCGAACAGAGTTTACCACAAATATGAACATAACAATATCAAAGTCAAAAAGGACGAGAATTGTCGAGAATTGTTGTTTAGTAATTATATCACACAATGGGCGATCTTGCCTCGCGAAATTCAGATTGAACTAATCACTAGAATCGGCAATTCTTAAGATATCGCTTATATGTCTCATCGCATTCAGACAAAGATCCGCATCAAATAGTAGCTGGCAGTAATCACTACAGTATCAAGTTCCGTGTTATCCTAGTCAGGCTTAGTAAATGACAGTCTCGGCAAATTTTCAATTAGTAGGTGAACGGTCTCTATGTATTTGAACTAATGTTCAACAACTATAAAGAGAATACAGCTATGCGCAGTAGGGGCCGTCAAGGCCAGCAGCCACGTGGCATGGCATACATTAATAATGAAAAATGAAGAAAACGAATGCGATAAGAAGAGAAGTTATTCGCGCAGCGGTTGTATCCAACCCTTCCAAGACCTGCTCGGGGCTCAAGCAGAGATCTCTACCCAGTTGATTGATTCAGTGAACCCGTTGGTTAATGGTTGTTCCCCGGTGATAAGGCGCGGACCAAGCAAAAAGTCCATTGGAGCAGTTGGGATGACCTTTGTATCCGTAATCTCCTTAAGAAACTTCCCATCGAGGTAGAGAGCAACATGGTTGAAGTTATACTCCAGCGTGCCGTTGTGGTATTGCTGGTCGTACAAATCCACGTCCGTGTCGACCTTCAGGGAAACAGCTTTGCCGTTCCGAGCGCTCTCGAAGCGCAGCTGTGTGTTGGTAAAGCTCTGGTCTGTAGTGTAGCCGAAATTGATCTCGTTGAACTTGCCCGAGTCACCGTCGTCCCACAGGGCGACTCCCCACCAGACGGCCTCCTCCGGACGCTCCGTCAAGGAGAATGATGCGGTGAAACGACCTGAGGTGAAGCGCTGGGGTTTGTAACGGGCCTTGGACCAGGAGCCGGAGTTGTCGGGCTCGATGCCTCTCTGCAGTCGGAAACGGGCCTTGCCGGTCTCGATGACTGGGCAGGTGTATTCGCAGCTCCATTTCTCAGTATCGAAGACAGTGAAGTTCTCTCTGAATGTGGAACGCATAACGAGTGGAGCGTAGGTGTTGCTCAGTGACTCGGCGAGAGGACGTGCCTGCACGTTGACGCCGGCCACAAGCAGCACTGCGGCCAGACATCGGATGATGCTATGGCCGTTGGTGATCATGGCCGATGGTTTCATGGAAGTGGCTGAAACTTGGTTGTTAAAGAATGAATAAGAACGAAAGAATGTAAGACTGTAGGGACTGTAGGGACTGTGATAGACTAATGGTTCAATGTGATATTAAGATCACTGGAATGATGTGGGCGGGTCGCCAGACGAAGGATTGAAACTTAAAGTGTAGAACCCGAGCAACTTTCTCCCATTCTGTCTAACAAACCCAAGCCGGTTTCGGCAAGAGAAAAGTATAGAGCAAGCGGGCCACATTCCACTGCACGCGGAAACTCTCAGACACGTCTCGGGTGAAACACGTCCGCACAAGATACATAGCACATCATCCACGCAGATGTGCTACAGTCAGCCTTACAAGCACTGAAAAGGACGTACACGAGCCGTCCTAAATAGTTATAAGTTGACACAACATGATATAGCCACTAGACTCTGGTTAGCTGGGAGATGAGCGCCTTGGCTCGAGGGTGCTGGGCTTGCTTGGACAAGACTCCCAGTGACGCCCATCCAAGGCCAACGCCAAAACCGACCACGCGAGAACAATGGCTGGAGAGAGCGCCTTGACCGGAACTTACCGAGCCTGATCCTCCAAATACATTTCATTCAGCATCAAGAGGCGCTACTCCAGTAGGCGCAGGGAACTAAAGCGGGAAAAACGCCTGAGCTGAAAAGGTTTGGTTGCGCCTTGTGCAGATCAAAGGGATGGAAGGTTGGACTAGTACAGCGATTTGCGGGGATGGAATGAGTCTCCAGGACAGGAGTTGACTGTAGATAGGTCGTAATATCTGTACTTCTATCTTAAATTATAGGCGTGGTACGATCTACGAAGGTCCAGGCAAAGTTGGACTGGCCAGTTCATGATCAACTATCCCCGAGTGTTGTAAGGTGAGATGGGCCGATAAAGTGGTCGCTCACGGACTGAAACAATGTGCCATTCACACCGTCCCCGTTTTGAAACATACATGAGTAGAATTTGACCTGTCAGTTAAGCTCCCCATCCTAACCAGACCCGGTTTGTCTTCCCTCTTCCCCCACAGCCTCGAAGGTGAGTGCCGATTTGTTCAGCTCCTGCAAGCCACATGGGAGCAGATTCGTCGAGGCAAAGGAACTATCGCCAATAGTTCCACATCCGTGAACGCCGCATTCTTGGCGTCAACTTCTGGATGCTTTTTGCTTGGGATTTCTCACGGTGGCTGGATCAGCTGAACGATGCTGCAATCCACAGTCTGGAGTACAGACTTACTTTAATCCCCCCAAGCCTCCATCGGTCAATGAATTCCGGCTTGCAGGTGCCAAAGTGATCTCTCCAGTCTGTTTCGCGATGCATTGGTTATCCCTTTCCACAAAACTCCTCCTCACGGGGGCGCTTCTACACGATGTCAACGCCATGGTGCCAGCCCGGCCAGAGAGATACCAAGCAATCAGCCTCGCACACGAACAAGCCATGCCGACTGCGTTTGCCGAGCTACTGGGCGAAGCCGAGCTGAGGAAGCGCGAGGACTCGTCGACACACGTCACCATCACGGTCACCATGGCCCCGGACGAGACTTGCGGATACCTCTCGGGGGAAGCAGGCGCGGCAATCACCTGCGAGAACAACGACATCTGTTCATGGGAGGTCGAATTCCTCGACGCCATTGGCTGCGGCGGAGTTCTGCACACCAGCTGCGTCCCTATGAGCGAGTTCGCCGACACATCGTCTTGCAACGACGTGTGCCAGAGCAACACGTGGAATCTGCTATGGTAAGAAGACCAGACTGCAGTCTTTTTCTTCATATTAATTGATCCGCTTCCTGCAGCACGGAGACTAACAAGCCATTTTGCCGTACCTACGACTTTCCCGACGGCGTCCGCGACTACAGATGTGCGTCGACGTCGGTAGAAAACATCCAAAGCGTGGACTTTACCTACCCGGGCCAAGACGATCCCGGGTTCAGCACTACGATCATCTCAGATGGACCGCAGACCAGTCCAGCCACTGCTTCGGTAAAGCGACCGACAGTCACAGTAACGGACGACACTTCCAGCGAGACGACTTCTGCTTTCCCAGATCCACCCAAACCACACAAAGATAACCACATCGGTGCCATCGTCGGGGGCGCAGTCGGGGGCTTGTTTGTCATCGCCCTCTTGATTTTTGGCATCTTCTTCTTGCTTCGACGCAGCAAGAAACACAAACAGGCTGCCGCAGTGGCCCCAACCACAGGCTACGGACCGCCGGCCCAACAAGTTGACCAAGTTCAGCAACCATATGACCAAGCCATGGTGATGACGCCCGAGGTGAAGCAGGCGATGGTGTCTTCGCATAACCCGGCGGACTGGCGACAATCGACAGCCAGTCCACCCAACGCTGCCATCAGCCCGGTCTCGCAGGCGGGCTGGCAGGGCCATGCTTTCCCTGCGCCTGCGTACCAAGCTCCAGGCTACGAGACCAAGGCTCCAGTTCAGGAGCGGTTTGAAGCTCCGGGTCATGAGGCTCGCGAAGCGGAACCCATCTACGAAATCGGGGATGATTCTCGGCCGAGAAAGTGATCAAAAGGACTTCACACCAGCTTTTATTCCGGGGATTTACGAGGTGGTTATGATGGTGATTTGCAGATGTTGGGTTGGGGCTTCTGTTTATGAATGACATCTTGGATATGAGTCGAATGAAGGTGTAATTGGGTCAAATGAGTATCTTTTAAGTTTTAACGGCTGAGAAAGGAAGGCATGCGTAGGAATATAACTCGTATTAATCCTATTAAATCTTGACCCTAGGAATTAGGATCGTGGTCTCTTCATTATTCTGACCCGTTTTGATAGTGCAGTACGGAATTCTCCCCTCCCACTTCTTATACCTGAATAAAATCCCAACGCGCGTGAAATCTGCGGATGCTGGCGGGTCTCCTGGTCTAACGGTCAGGCGGTCCATTGCTCAGGCTGGCACACCTCCCGGCCTGATGCATTCAGATCGGCACTTCACGGGTCCTGCTTGGGCTAAGCTGGCTGGACGGCGAGGAGGTCGCGGGTTCGATCCCTGCGTGTCCCTCTCGTTTGTCAATGTGAAAGGCCGCCTAGTCGACAGGGCTCACAGGGGATTTCAGGCGGTTCTTCCGGGCCTGTTCGTACCCTGGGGGTTTGCAATCTGCTGTGGCGTCCCAGGGGGGGGCCTGGTTTAGGCTCCTAGCGAGTAGCTGATGAACATTGTAGGCGGCTGTTTTGATGCCAGGGGGATTTCCCCAGTGGGATTTTAGGACCTGAGGGGAAAGACAGTAGTGTGCAGAGAGTCACCAATCAAACTGTGAGCCCGAGAATGGCCGCGTTACCCACTGTAGCGCCCATCATCACACTGGATGTTGGTCTCCACCAGATGTGAGTTGGGGCTTTGGCAAACACCGAGAGACCTTGATGAGCGCTTGTTAGAAAAGGGACGGTTGCAGCGGCATATGTCGTTGTAAGCAGATGTGAGGTGCGTATTGGCTTATCTGCTGGGTAAGACTGGTGCGGCGAATCTTTTTGTCATTTAAACAAGTTTGTTTCTATTGTTCTACTACATCGCTGTATCTTCTACTGGTTAATCAGATTATAGAATGCAATATGCACATGCAGCGCAGCGGATTCCAATGAACCCTGCATGTTACTGCCGTCTTAGAAGAGGCCTATTGCAGATGGCTTCCGCATTGCTATACAATCGATTGCAAAATTGCAAAATTGCAAAATGCCTTTCGCACTCTCGGCAATGTAATTTGGCGCAGGACTCGGCACGTTGTGTGGGATCTCGGGGATTCGAGTGCACAACTGCAGAGACTATTATGTGTTCCTAAGCATCGTCCTTGCCGCTGAAAGCAGTATCAGAGGGTGTCAAGATACAACACCCTGCGCTTTCAAAATGGAATTCAACTCCCTCAGGTGCACCGGCTTCGTGAGAAACAGATCCATACCACTCCCCAAAGCCTCGCTCTGCGCGTCTGCGGAAGCCAGCCCAGTGAGAGCAACGATGAATGCAGATTCGATGCCGTTCTCTCGTTCAAATGCTCGAATCTCCCGACTGGCGGCAAAACCATCCATGACTGGCATGGAAACATCCAAGAAGATGAACCGGCATCCACCGGGGTTCTGTTTGTAAGCGTCCAACGCTTCCTGGCCGTTCGTCGCTGTCCGATACACCTGACCCAACTTCTTCATGTACGAAGCGAGGATTTTCAAGTTGATAGGATTGTCGTCAACCAGAAGATATTCCGTCTTCCCACTAATGGTTGAGGCTGGTGGCGTGAGCCTTGGCTTCTTCAACTCTGGTTGAGGCTGGTCGTGGCTTGAGGGTATAGGCTGCCAGATTTCCGTCGGTTCCGGGGCTGATAGGGGAATCTTGAACCGTTCGAAGAGCCTGGGTGTTTCCACTGCTGACTGAGGCGGCAACGTGTCCATGGCACCAGGCGTAGAGCCAAATGCGTGTTCGCTTGCCTCTGTTGGCGACCGAACTGTCTGCGAGTTCGTCCACCGTTGGAAAACCAAGAGCAATATCTTGCCGAGCTTGTGGGGGCCAATGCTAATCACACGTCAGCTCTACTAATCAGACTCAAGGACAAAGATACGTACGGTTGAGAGATATACTCGATGAACCCGGGCCGGTCAACTGGCTTGGACGCGGTCGAACGCTGGTACGCTACAAGAGCATTCGCACAAACGACAACACATGGGGGCTTGGTGAGTATGTCGCTCTGGTTTCGTATGGCCATCGCGCTTTCCGTCAACAAAACAAGGTCCGGGGTGAAAGTTTGAGTTTGTGACGCTGACATAACTTCAAGATGAAGCCAGTCGCGACAGATTGCCTGTATCAAGTTATTGCCATCATGAACTCCGTCGTTTGTACCAAGGGCATCGCCATCCGAGTTGTGTTCGTCAAATCCCAAAAGACAGATTCGAAGCCCAGAAAGTTCCTTCACGAACTGTACAAGCTCGTCATCTAATCGCGCGGGCCTTTCCCCAGAGAGCAAAATGGCCTGTACAAGCGGCAAGGTCACACTGACCGTTGTCCCAAATCCGACGCGACTATGGACAGATACATGTCCACGCAACTGCGATGCCATCTTTTTGACGAGACTCAGACCAAGTCCTGTGCCTGGAGCTAGGTGGTTTTCTTGAGAGAAAGGTTTGAACAAATCGTTTTGAAGGAAGTCTTGGCTGATCCCTGACCCGGTGTCCGTGACCGCGATGGTCACAAGTCTCTCTTCATCACGAGATCTCTTCCTAGGTTGCTTTTGAGTGAGCAAGACTTTTATTATACCCTGCTGAGTATATTTTAGGGCGTTCCCAAAAAGATTCATGATAATCCGACGTATTGCGCCGGGCTGAGTGTGAAAAGCCCAGTCACAGGCCGGGTCGACTATGAGGAATATTGACACATCTCCGAATGTCATTTGAAGTTCCCCAGACAACAATTTCGCAGGACCTAGCACTTCCTCTGCCTGTGCCCTGTCCAGTCGGTGATTAGCGGTGACGTCGGGGTGGCTACTGCGGCTGCGGCTGGCAAACTGCGAGATTGACAATTGCTGAAAGTTGAAACCCGCAAACACGCTCTCAACAACTTCCTCGGCCAGACGATCAAGCCTGACGATAGACGATAGGCTCATCATCCCGGCCTCGATGGTTTTGGCTGTGCCATGGCGAAGTCCTCGGCCAATGGCAGCTCGCTGCTGCTTCTTTGTAGTCGCCATGAAGTTGTTAATCTTAGAAAAGTCGAGGAGATGGTCCAGGGTATCGCTCAGTGTGCGGCCACAGGTCTCAAGTGTATGTGCAATATCGCCTTGGACAACACTCAGGTCGGTGTCATTGAGTAATTCAATACCAAGGATAATGCCATGGAGCGGAGAACGCAGCTCGTGGGAAAGAGAGCTCAGGGCGTCTGATTTAGCCTTTCCATCTAGCAAGACTTCGCGCCGTGCACTTTCTGCCATAGCCAGTGTTCCAAAAGCCCTCAAGTAACTCAGCTCTGTCTGGGTTAAGAATATCCGAGTTGGTATTTTGCTGTAGACGAATCCTCCGGCATACCATCTATTCCTCCTCGGGTCCCAGACAGGTACAAAGGCCACGCTGCGTGCTCCCGGGAAAATTGACATTATAACTTGGCCTTCCTTTTGTCGCGCCCATGGATTGAGATGATTCTTCTTTTGAGGTGTGTTCTGATGACAACTGGGCAAGCCTCGGGTGTCAGTTCGGTTGTGGCCACTTACTATCCTAATTTGGTCCTCCTCAGATGAATCGCTGGATTGCAACTCGCCATTTGCACCAAATACGAATATTTTCCCCCTTGGATATCGCCGCAGCAGCGTAGAGAGAAACTTTTCTGCCACATTGGTGTGGAGGGCCAGATGCATCTCCCCATCAACGCTGGACTTGTCTGACGTGGAGAAGCCAAGTACTCGACAAGGCGGCCATTCTTGTCGGCCAGACGAGGCGCCCTTGTTCTCGTCACTGCTGCCACTACTCCCACTGCTGCTTTTGCTACTGTAGGCGGACAAGCAGGGGCTTGAAGGTTCCTTGTTATCTTGGCCAGATGAACTACCGAGCGCGCCAAAGGACACGGACGCGGCGTCAAGAAAAAGGCAGCCTTCGACCTCAATAGATTCCCTGATCAGGTTGGCAGCTCTTGAAAATATGAAGTCGAGTTCGTTTTGCCGAGTTGACTCATGTCCAGCTGAGGGCGGAGTAGCTGTCGCGGCGCAACAACTAGTTGAATTCAACGACGATGAGGATGCTGTCGGTTCAGGTTTCGCCGTCTTTGTTTGCTCGTTGTGTAATTGTGCATCCAGTGATACTCTTGATCGGAAGTGGGGTGCCTTCGGGCCATTTCTGGAAGCCCTATGATCTGCCTGCAAATCCTGCAAATCCTGCAGATCCTGACGATCCTGCTGCTTGACATTGAGGCTCCCCTCAAGCTTGTCATTGTCTTCGAATGCCGCAGCATGTGGTCCAAGCCTCCAACCCGACATGGTAGTTTTCTCTTCGACGAAAGATCCAATGCCTCTGTTCATGCGCTCACTGCGTCTATGGGCAGCCCTTGCTCTGTTGCCTTCAAGATGGCGCATAATGGCCCTCGATAGGTTTTGTAAGATTTGATTGTGGTGGTCGCCCCAATCGTCCAGTGGCTCCGAGTGAAACACGCAGTAAACTCCAATGTTTATTCCCTTGCTTGTTCGAATAGGAACGGCAGCGTAGAAGCGAGAAGAACCGCCGGGTTGGCAGTAGGGTTTGGCCGCATATTTGGGGTCGGCGGTGAGGTCGCGGACTATGGTAATAGGAAGTTCAGTTGGATCTTTGCTGGCCTGGTCCGGGGATGGTCTCGGTTCGTAAAGCGTAGATTCGCAAACGCCATGGCTTCGAGGGATGGCGGTGCCACAATGCATCAAGTCCTCGTTGCGGTCCTCATGTTGGAGGTTGGGTACCAGAGGCAGCGTAGGTGTTGCCTCGGCGATGATGTACTGATAACTCTCGTCGAACAGTGAGATCAAAGACCGTGTGGTGCCGGTCTGGAAGTTGCCGAGCTGGGCAAAGGCTGTGAGGGCGGTGTCATCGGCCGTCACCAACTTGTGGGATGGAAGTAGACAGCCATGGTTGTTCAAGATGGTGGCCGACAGGAGTGACGTAGAGTACCTACAGGACGGCACAGCGCGGGATTAGTCCGAGGAATAGACGCGACGGGAAGGGAAGACAGGAAGGCAGCGGTGTGCATTGGTGATCTGGGGTATGATGTTCAGCAGAAAAAGATGACCAGAGCCACTGGACGAACCTATAGGTCTCGCGTTCACGAGCCGACTCGGTCACGGACCGGAAGGGCGCTCCCCTGTCGGCCATGGCAAGGGAGGGCGCTGCGGCGGCGGGTGCGTGTGCGCGGAGTCCGAGTATACCCACGCTGGAGCCGGGGACTCTGGGGCTCGGGGCTCCGAATCCCGTGGATCCAGTGGCACGGAGGGAGGAAAGGAAGCCAGGACGGCGCGCGTGAGCCGTCAAGAGTCCACGTCGGAAATGCTCGTGGCCACAAGGAGCGCGGTTGTAACTTGCAAGTTGCGTCGGCAATCCGCAGTCCGCAGGCCATCATTTTGCACGGGCAAGGCGGAATCTAGCTAAAGTGGCGATCGATCGCTGGGTGGTGGAGCCTTGGGGGTCTGGACTCTCTGGATCTGGAAGGAACGAGGGGCCCACGTCTTTTAGATCCCGCTCGGAAGGCAGCCTCCCCGTCGTCCCGAGTCGGACCTCCCAAGTCCGGGTCCAGCAGGGTCCACCATCCATGTGACCCAGGCAAGGACTTTCATTGGAGGTATTCGAAATGAAAAATGAAAAGGAAGAGTCTCATCAGTTCAACGTACCTACCCTGGGAAAGCCTGGATCTCTAATACTGCTATTCGCAGGCTGTCACATCTGCATGGCCCATCTTTTGATATGGTGTCCTTACTTCGTACTACGTGTCGTACTAGCGGATCACCATTAAATTTAGCCTCAAACGACCCCTTCTGGTTAGCAGCCAATAACCTCTCAGGTGGGCGATCATGTTGCCACGGCTACGTAAGAGGACCGACTTCTTCCATGCATACACCCAAGAACCTTGATACCCTATCACATCAACCTACAGTCAGTAACGCTACTCCTTGCATCTTCTCCTTTCCAAAATACTCAGTCGACCATTGTGATCCCAGTTGGACACCAAGCAGCAAGCAAAACATCCTCTCTTGTTCCCAAAATCCATCCATCTGACGCCTCGATCCGACCAGAGCATGCAGTCATTCAAAACCCCATAAAAAACAGAAGGTCGATCGAAAAGATTTCATATGAACTCATCGAAATGATTCCGATCATGGCCGTTAACATTTCCATCTTCTGTCTGGGATGTTCAACGCACCTGGTATACTATGTCTGTGTATACGTGGAATTTATCCGTAAAACCCTTGTTAAAGACTTGATGAGTATATAGTAGGACGTTGAAACATGCGCTAAATGAGTTACATTATACTGGTCATATTTTGCCCATTATTTTCTATACGGAGCATGCATTGTGCTGTCGTTGGAGCCGTCGGACACTCGGAGCCGAGACGGAGCTACCAAGACGGAAAATGGAAACCCGTCGTTCTAGTCGCATAAAAAGTGGCTAAGATAATCCTCCAGGCGCCATGATTGGCTTGACGGATTAGGTCTTGCAAAAGGTCTAGCTCTTGAATACAAGCTAGTCAACAGTCCGTGGTCCAGGCTAGGTATAACCGCGATAACCACCCAAGACATGCATGCTGGACACTTTTCCTAATAAGTCCTGCTTAGTGGTCGACCAAGATATCTGATGCTACGGAGTAGATAGATGGGTATTCCGAGTCCCACCGGTGGCTGCGCCTGGAGCGGTTGGGGATCAGCAGTCTTCCGGCTCATCCACTAGCTTTGCGCCATTCCTTTCTATGCCCAGTCTCAATTAAACTTTGGTAAGTTTCACCTTTGGTGGCTCCTTGACGAATAGAATCCCACCTCCCGGCCAGTCGAGCCCATCCTAGCTGGTTGGATGCTGGCTCTAGCGTGTGGTGTGGCTTCCTCCACCAGCGAGCGACGTGGTGCTGCGCAACGACGGACACTCAAAAGATCATCGGCATTATTCCCCAGAAGCCCACACTCTTAATGGGGTTCTATTGTGAGAAAATTAAATCCCCGAGATATAAAATCCGTTCCCTAGTAATTAGAAATCCGTTCGTTCGTTGGTAGTGCCTACATGTTTCGGGGTCTCCAATTTGAAGCTCCAGACTTCTTCCAAGCTGGTTACCCTGAATGGGGACGGCCTGCTCTACTACGGTATTTAGGGACGCCTCAATCGAGTGGGTGACATTGTTCAACACGGCTATGTGCAAGAGCGTGTAAAAGTCTAGAGGAAACAACAGTAAAAGTGAGCAATGGGTATCGGAATTTTGAGAATTGTTCTAGTACGAAATGAAACAGGTCCACCAAACCACCAACGCCGTGCAAATGCAAGCAATCCAGACGATTGCAGGGATCATGTCGTTGCTCTAAAATGCAATTCGTCGTTTTCGTCCAGTATATTTGGAGGTGGACTTGACGACCTTGCCTTTCCTCTCCATCTGCTCCTTCTTCTTGACGATCCAGGCCTTGCTGCCCTTGTGTATCGTGGTGTTGTTGCTCTTGATTTGCTTCCTGGCATCCATAACATCGACATCATCCATGCCCTCAACTACACCAGTGATGTCACCACCCTTGTTTTCAACGGAGCCACCCCCAACAGTCAGGACGAGGTAGAGCTTGACGTTCTTTGTGCCCGGGTCGTCTTCAAGAAGACCGGCGCCAAACCCTGCCTTTACTGCGGCCTGGGTAATCATGTGCCGTTGCTGGTCGTTTTTGGGGTAGAACTGGCAGACAGCTCGTCCACCCCGCTTCAGCGACGCGTATAGGCCATTAAAAAAACGGGTAAGTCGTCCAGCGGGGGATGTATCACTCGTCTCGGCGCTGCAGAGCCATTGGATGGCAGATATGCTGATGGCAGCATCGAATGCGCCGGCACGGAAGGGGACGCCTTGGCCAATGTCGGCTAGCATAAGATCACCCTCGACGTCACGCTGTAGAGCAATGTCGAGCATTGAAGGTGACACATCCATGCCAATCCAGGTGTGAGGGCCGCCTTCCTCTGGGTCGAGTGAGGAGAGGATCTCGCCGGACAGACCACTTCCGCAGCCCACGTCGAGGATAAGAGACGGCGTCTTGAGATCGAGAAGCTCCAGGGCTCGCCTCGTCATGGAAGCCTGGATATTCTGGATTCGGGAACTCGTCGTGTACTTTCGGGCTTCGATATCGTCATAGTGGACGTCGGCCGCGCTGCTTGGGTGTGAGCTAGAGGGGCATCGTGGTGGGGGGATTGAGTCGCATACAGGGTGTCTTCAGGGCGAGACATGGTGATGATTCCTGAGGGGAAAATGCGTCAAGAAATTCTGCTTTATTCGGATGGTCTGTGACTGCTGTAATCGTAGTAGAGCCCCGTTTTACTCGCCGGTGTCGTCTCTCGTCGTCGGTTTTGGATCTGAAGGCAAGGATTCCGACTTTTTCGTGAAGCGGAGTGGGCGGCGTTGTTATCGATAAGCTGTTGCCCACGCCGTGCGGGCAACCGGCGGCGGAACGGAATAAGCAGGTTCCGGCTTGAGATTAGGCCACATGCGATTGGCAAGCGCAGGCCCATCCCTGAACGTGTCCTTTGCGCGCTGAAATATCAGTCAGCTTTGTCCTCTTCCCTTCCAAACAAACTCCTTCTCACAATGTGAAAAGCTGTCCCCCACAGCGATTGCGATTCTCTGCAACTGCAACAGCAACCTGAAACTCTACCATGTGGATTCTTCCTCTCGTCGGTTACGCCGGCGCTCTTATCGGCTTCTGCTTCCTGACACTGGCCATTGCCTCAGGCCTCTATTACCTGTCGGAGCTCGTCGAGGAGCACAGCGTCATCGCCAAGCGCTTCCTGGCGCGTCTGATCTACGCTATCATCGTCATTCAGGCGTCGCTTTGGCTTGTTGATGGATTCCCTTTTTGGGCCACGATGCTGGGCATCGCCTCACATGTTGTCTACTTGGGGAACATGAGACGCTTCCCCTTCGTGAAGCTGTCGGACCCCTTGTTCATTCTCTCGTGCAGTATGTCAACGTGCCATCCTGACACAACGAATGTACTAACTCCTACCCCAGTTCTGGTTCTCGTCAACCACTATGTTTGGTTCCGCCACTTCTCTCACACGCAAACGCAAGCCTACCAGAGATCGTCGTACTACGACAGGGTTGACGCGCCGAGTTTCACCATGATCGCGTCGTACTTTGGCCTTTGCGTATGGCTCGTTCCCTTCGCATTGTTTGTCAGCCTATCGGCAGGGGACAATGTTCTCCCGACAATTGGCACTGAACCGTCTCGTGGGCTCGATGGCAAGAACAGGCCCCAAGGCATGATCAAGGCAGTCGTGGATCAGATCCGCGATGCCATCGGACAGATCGCTGGTGCTTCTAGGAGCGCTGGACCTTGAACACATTGATTCGAACGAGCAATCCCATTTCGAAATCTCTTCAGAGCCCGAGCTATCTGGCTCGTTCATATCGCCGCTGGACATCCACATTTGAGCATCCACACTCACTACTGGTACGTAACGCAAAATTGTCTTTTCCTAATACCCTTGCATGATGAACCTACCTCACGCTAGATTGTATTTGACAAGGAACTACATACCTTGCATGATTTCTTTTAAGAGTTTTCCTGACACTATCCCAACCATTACACTGATGTTTGACACTCTTCACCTTCATGAGACTAACCATCGCTGTACACAGATTCCAAGCTCTGAAAGATGTTGCAAGACCCACGACTTGCCGTCCACCCGGAATATTTGGAAGAAATTCCTATGAAGGGAGAGCATTTTAGGCCTATCGTTTATGGAGTTAGAGACATGTCATGAATGTCTTGGCCCCGGCTATGACATCGTCTTACCTTGCGATTGCTTTTTGTTGGCCTGGGGTTGTGCTCATTTTTACTTCCCCGATGAACGAGTGCGCTGGACTCGGTGCGAGACTGGCTGGAAGCGGCTGCTTGTGTCGGTGACCAGGAAGCCACGGAGTAGAGATTATGCCAGGGCATCTTGTCTCGATCCTCGACCAGCCATGCATTGAGCCGGTCAGGATATTTCTCAGATTGATGTTGGAAGACATCCTTGAGGGTTTCGCGAGGGACTTGGACGTGACGAGGGTCTGCCATGGTGCAACAGTGATTGGGAACTTTTTGGCGCAGTTGGTGGCTATCATGAGATGAGGTCGGGCTGTTGCATTATCTGATTCGGAGCCTGAGCGACACGAACATATATACCCAAACAGCTCATCAGTCTGGGAAGCTGAGACTCAAATAATCAAGCTGCCCTGTGCCTAGTCATTTCCACCCTATTCATCTTGTTCTTTCTATCATAGCCTTCTACAAAGGCGATTGGCGAGCCTAGACCCAGCGGAGGTTCTCTTGCGCATGACGAGAACCATCCCGAATTGCCTCACCCCTGGCATAGGATCACGGCGCATGGGTCAGCGTTGCTCTGGCATCACAACAAAAAGCCACTGAGCCGAAGCCAAGATTGCGACGGCAGTCCAATTCGGGTATGAGACCAAACGCGCTCAGACCTGTAGGCGGAGCCGTAGACGAAGTTTTGGACGTCGTGATGTAGACTTCAGATACAGGGCGTGAACGCTGAAAGCACAATAAACCGCCTATGCGCTATAATGAGCCGCACTTAACCTAGGGCGTGGTTGATTCAGCATGTTTCCCCTACACATTGCAGTAGGTGGTCTTTTGTGGCGTCCGTCGTGTAACAGGGTGGGCGACAAAAGGACAGCTCAAAGACGGTGCAATTTCCACGTGTATTCGTATCTGCGGCAAAAGTACAACTCTCTGCTCACTGGCAGCTATCATACAAGGGCGATGGCCTTCCGCCCTGCGGTCTAAAGACAATCCCGCCCTGTTCGTACTCCTGTACCAGACAAGTTCATCGCTCATCATTCCATGTCGTCAATTTATTGGTGGTCGCCCCCGCGTCCTTACTCCGCACCTCGCGTCAACTAACGGCGCCAGAACTTCTTGTCCACCTTGTCGTTGGGTGCATCAGACGCGTGGTCGTGCTTCTCGTCAAAGTGCTTGTTGTGTTCGTCGACCTCGCGCCGCTGCTCCTCGGTCAACTTGGCCGTCTGGGTGTCGCCGGGGATGCTCTGGTTGGTGATCTTGGGCTGGGGCGGCGCGTTCTTGGACGAGCTGGTGAGCGGCTCTCCCCCGCCCGTGCGGCCCTTGGCGCCGCCTGCAGCGAGGGCATCAATCACATTCGCGTCAGTGTCGGCGTCGTCTTTTCCGTTTCCCTGTTCTTGGTGCATACGTCGCAGGCTGGTCGTGTACAGGCCAGGGCGGGCGCGGGCGATGCGTGCGGCGGAGCGCGCCGTGATGATGGATCGTGCAGCTGACATTTTTTTCTTTTGGTGATGCTGTAGAGTTGATGTTGGCTTGGGGTAATTGACCTTTTCTCTATCCCGCCTTTTGAACCTTTTTAATGAGAGCGACGTGTTCAGCGTTATCAGCGGTTGTACTGTACATGTCCCTCCTTGCCTCAGGTTCGGAGCTGGTGACGTCAAAGCCGATGACATCACCCGCGAAGCTTGGGCAGATCGTGATGCCAACCATCGGTCTCACAAGTACTTGCCGGAGCAAACGAACCATTATTGCCGAAAAGGGCGACGTTTTGCCATCTCCTTGCAGATCTTCGGACCTAACTCCGACTTGACATGTTTCTGTCTCCGAATCCGGGGCTGGCTCGAGGTAGGAAATAACAAAGGCGGTGCTTGGCCAACCAGCTGTCCTTCCTTATCATTCCAGCGAAATCGGCAGTGTTTGCTGCAAGACTATGTATTGTTGGATACACTAAGGTACCTTGATCTGAGATCAAGCACACCATACAGTGCACGATGAACCAATTTTGAGTCGACTGTGATACCGGATGACGCCATTCTCGATTCAAGCCGATGCCTAAAAGTAAAGGTATTGACCTACAGCGAACATTACAAAGCGATGGCCATGGAGGCTGTGATTACGCCGAATGCACAAACATGCCTCCCCTTCATAAACTTCCCGCAGACAAACGACCTGCACGTTTGTTTCCATCGCAATGGCTTCGCCCTGCTCATTTGTTCCCGGTCGTGATCCCAACGTGCCACAGATCAGCGATGCCGGCGCACAAGCAGCAGGACCCTACGATCACATGGCCATGCGACTTCATAAGTGCATCCCAGCTGTGTGGGTGGGTTTTTGCAGTTGACCGAATAAAGAATGAGACCCAACAAGGGAGTCCGGAACACATTGAACGTGAAATCGTTCAAGGGTACAAATCACAGTGCTTTTAAGAGCTCGACTACGTGGCAAGATTTAGAGGAGATGGGAAGAGTCCACGTAGGGCCCCTTCAACAGCTTCTCGAGCACGACGACCCAACTGCTAAAGAGCACCAACATACCTACTAGATCACGAAACCCTGTCGCCAAGAGCAAACAACATCGCCCAATAAGCCTCGCTTTCTAGTTGAGGATATCACGAGCCGCTGATGGGCTCCAAAAACCCCCAAGCACCCTGATGGCCCATGGTGATGATGTCCATCAGGGTATCGGTGGGGAGTAGCCGCAATTCAATGGTCAATCAGAGCTCCCAAACGAAACAAACTGGGGTAACCGCAGAGGTTCTCATTTCCATATTCGCAATGCACTGCAACGAATGCGACAAAGGAAAGAGGGGCTGTATCGGAGGCTGAGATGGTGATCCAGACTATTTAAGAAGTGTCTACCTGTGCTTGTAATCACCGCCTTTACTTTGTTTCCAAGCTGAAGTTTACCATACGCTTCCTTATCTCGAAAATATGACGGAAAAAGAAAGAATCCACGAGGAGGAAGAAATCTATGATTGCCTCATCGTTGGAGCAGGGCCGTGTGGTCTCTCCATCGCTGCTCGTCTCCGCGAGCACACCCCCGCTGCGCTCTTCACAGACGAGGAACACCGCAGGTACCACTGGATAGGCAAGTACGGTAAGCGGGTGACGCTCAAGCATGTCAAGAGCGGCAAGATATCCAACGGACGGACGGCCCGGCCCGAGTACAAGATGGTGGTCCTAGACGCCACCGAGGGGACCTGGATGAGCCGCTGGAACAAGCTGTTCAAGATGTACGACATCTCGCATCTGCGAAGTCCGATGCTGTGGCATGTTGATCCTCAGGATCGAGACGCGCTCCTCTCGTATGCCTATTCGAACGAGCGCGAGGACGAGTTGGTTGAGATTCGGAACTGTGTTGGTAAGGAGATCAGCAAGCATCATAAGAAGTCCTCGAGGCACAGTGCCTGTGGCGGAAAGTGAGTTATCCATTGGCAAACTACCTATAGAGCCGCCGAGCTAATCAGTCTTCAAGGCAGGAAGCTCGCATCGCCATCAATCTAAGAGAGCGAAACGACTACTTCACTCCCTCGACGGCCCTCTTCTGCGACCACTGCGAAAAGGTCGCGGACCGGTACAATCTGGGCCCCGAGTTCATCCGCAAGGAGTCCGTGGAGCACATCGACTACGGCGTTGTCAGGGGCATCTCCCTCGACGACGAGAAACTCTTCACCGTCACGTCCAACCAAGTGCGGCGATACGCCCGAACCGTGGTGCTGGCGGTCGGTCCGGCCAACGTGGCCAAGATCCCCCGGATCCCGTCGATGCCTCCCGCCGAGTCGATGCCGCAGGCGTGCCACGGCATGCACATCGAGCGCTTCCCGGACCCGGTAGTTCTGGAGAGAATCAAGGCTCGCCGCGTAACCAACGTGCTCGTCGTGGGCGGTGGTCTCACGTCGGCGCAGCTGTCCGACCTGGCGATCCGCAGAGGCGTCACCAAGGTGTGGCACATCATGAGAGGGCCGCTGCGGATCAAGCACTTTGACGTCGACCTGGAGTGGATGGGCAAGTACAAGAACGCAGAGCAGGCGCGATTCTGGACAGCGGACTCGGATGATGAGAGACTCGAGATCATCAAGGCGGCGCGGGGCGGGGGAAGCATCACGCCTCTCTTCCACAAACGATTGAAGAAGCACTTCGCAACCAAGAAGCTGGAGCTCCACACGGAGACCAGCCTAGTAGATGCCAAGTTCGACGACACAGATGGGAAAGGCATGTGGACGGTGCAGACAAGCCCACCGATCGAGGGCCTCCCCGCCATGGACTACATCTACTTCGCGACGGGGATCCAAACGGACTTCTCGTCGCTGCCGTACCTGCAGACGATGCTGGAGAAGTATCCGATTGAGGGCCGCGGAGGGCTCCCGTGCATCAACGAGGACCTCATGTGGAACAGCGACGTGCCGCTGTTCATGATGGGCAGGATGGCGGCGCTGCAACTCGGTCCTGCGGCGCCCAACCTGGGAGGCGCCAAGGTGGGAGCCGAGAGGATCGCGTGGGCGATTGAGGATCTGGTGCCTCGTCCTGGATCACTAGGCGATGAGGATGGGCAAGATGACGGGACCGCGAATGGATTGGCGGGGTATCTTTCAGGCCATGGAAACATGTATAGCACGCTGGCTTTTGAGTATTAGAGGCGAGATGGTAAACCATGGGAATAGAACGGTTCTTTGGGACTCATACTCACCTGAGGTTGTATGCTTCTTGCTGTGTTGACTATGACTCCTGGCTCTGGAGTGTATTCCGAAGGATGCAAGGCTGAGTTGACCAGTTGTTGAACGAAACAAAAATTCCCAAGAACGCCTTACAGGAAGACGCCATACTAAATCAATCAACGTTACACGGGCCCGAAATCATCTACATCCCTGCTCGACGCAATAAACACCCGCAACCACATCTCACAACCTCCGGAGATTCGTCCGCTCGGACTTGCCCCACCGCTCCACTTCTAGCGCCCGGACCCCGGAGCTCTTCGGCTCAGCCACGCAGCTCAGCCTCCGTCTCAAACATGGGGAAAGCCGTCGATCAGCTTCAACTCTCATCTTTCCATCACCTCAATGACTGCGCCCTGCCAGCAAAGCATCCGAAAACCTTCGCCGTGGTAATGGCTCGCATAGGCTCCACGAAGGTCCGCACCGGCTGCGCGACGTGCAAGTACGTGAGACCGAAACACGGCGGCCCGCGTTCGCGAGACTAACACCCGCGAAGAGTGAGAAAGGTCAAATGCGACGAGACTTGGCCGCAGTGTCTGAGATGCAAGAAGACTGGCCGCACCTGCGACGGCTACCGCGCGCCGCCGACTGGCTCGTTGTCTTGGGACGTCCTGCTGCGTCCCCAGCCGTCACCGACTCCGACGTGTGATATCATGGAGCTGCGGAGCCTTGCATTCTTCCATCAAGCCGTGGCTCCTGTTCTCTCGGGCCCTTTCGACACGTCCTTCTGGACTCATCTCGTCGCTCAAGCGACCCATCACGAGCCGGCGGCGCGACACGCTGTGCTGGCCATTAGCTCCTTTTTCGAAGACTTCTCCGCCACGACCTGCCAGACGAAAGAGAGCCCATTCGCGATCCTAAATTACAATAAAGCTATACAAAGAGTCGTCACGTCTCAGGTCCAAGACATCGACAGCATCCTGGTCGTCTGTATCTTGTTCATCTGCATCGAATTCCTCCGCGGCGACGAAAAATCCGCCATCAACCACACGCGGCATGGTCTTCGCGTCCTCAGCGCAGCTCCGAGCAGCTCCAAGCTCGCCGCCGTGTTTTGCCACATGAGCATCTTTCCTCTGTTCTTCGGCGGCACCATCTCCGATTTTCCTCTCCTAATGAACCACGGCCCTAAGGCAACGGGGACGTTCCAGAGCATCATCGAAGCGCAGCACTCTCTCGACATCCTTGCCGCCCGCGCGGTGCGCCTTATTCGCACGAGTCAACATTTCGAGGTCGTCGTTGTGCCAGAGGACGGCCAGACAAAGCCGGTAGTGCTTGGGGACTGTAAGAAATCATTTGCGAGGCTCCAGGTTGTGGCTAGGCCAGGAGAAGACCGGCTGCAGTCTATGCTAGTTGAGCAAAGCCGTCTTGTAGCAGCGATTGAAAGCTGGGGGGCGTCATTTGCGAGATTCCAGGCCACACGGTCACCCTATGAGACCCAGGACCCAGCATCACTCGCCCTCAAAATCCGGTGGCTCGTGAGCAAAATCTGGGTACGAAACTGTCTCAGCAAGGAGGAAACGGTTTACGACGAGGCCAAGTCAGAATTTGAAAGCATCGTGGATATGGCCCGCTGCGCCTTGTCGAATAGCCAGACAAAGTCCAAAAGCGTCCCCAAAAAGTTCACCTTCGACATGGGGTTCGGCCCCCCTTTGCATTTTGTAGTTATTAAATGTCGCTACCTACACCTACGAGTAGCTGCTCTGTCGTTGATGAATGAGCTGTCGTGCCCGCGAGAATCTCTGTGGAATGCAGACACGATGCACGTAATTGGAAAGCGATCAATCGAGGTGGAACACGGGATCGAGCTCACGCCTGATGTGCTACGGGATCATGCCAAGGACGAAGAACTTCCGTCAGAAGAAAACCGAATCCTAGGGTACTTCCTAGAAGAGCCAGTCGAAATCATTGGCGAGGATGGCGTGGCGATACGACAGAGATGCATGTGCATCATTCTGCCGAGCGCCGGGGGAGGCATTAAGACGACGCGCGAATGGATCACAGTACACTCATAAGCGAGATCTCGGATATAATTAAAAAAAAAACCAGCGAAAAGCTCCAAATGAACGAGTTCAAGAATAGGGACGGGCTGCACAGCCGCAAGACTGGGGCGTTTCCGACATTAACAGTAGATCCCGCGTCAAAGGGAAATTAAGCGCTGCTGGAACTTTACAGGGGGATGTTGCCAAGTTGTAGGGCTGAGACGATCGTCTTTGCGAGGCCCTGGTCTAATCCTGCGAACATGACTGGCCGGCTCGGACTCTGAAATGCCTGAGCCTCGCACGCGTGTCACCTTGGACTTGTTAGTGAAGCAGGGAGTTGCGAAGATAGAATGCGATGGGATTCGGGTGAGTTGAAGGATATAAACCACGACTTCGGTCCCTTTTTCCATTGAGATTTACATTCATCCCCATTCAGTTCCACTTCATTTCATCGACTCAATCCTTCAAGATGCGTCTCAATCCCTCAACGCTGCTCCTCCAGCTCCTCGTCGCCTCCACTAGCGTAGCTCTAGTGATCCCCTCTACAACACACGTTCCTGCACCAACAGCTGCGGTCGATCTCTCTGAGCGACAGCCCACCGCGGCCCCAGAAGCAAAAACTACGGCGATACCAACCGGATACTTCACCACCACCAAGCACATCATCATCGACGGCGTCACAAACAGCCATGTCACCATCCCGGCCAAGACCATCACCCTGGCCCTGCCGACCTGCATCCAGACCCTCGAGCCAGACGAGCACGGCTTTCTGCCCCCGGGCACTTGCAACGCCATCTGGAAATACTACCCCAGCTTTGCCGCTGCCCTGCTCTTTGCCGGTCTGTTTGCGGCTATAACGGCCTTGCATATCTGGCAGGCTGTACACTACAAAAAGGTACGTACGTTTTGCCAGGGTTGCGACATTCGCTTAGAGCGTCTTCTAATACCGTTCGTGTACAGACGTGGTGCTGGGTCATTATCATGGCGAGTACATGGGAGACATTCGCTTTCATATTCCGAGCAGTGTCGATTAAGCACCCTCAAAGTACGGGCATATATATCGTCTTCCAAATCTTCATCTTGTTGGCACCACTCTGTAAGTCTCCCTATCCATATACTGGAAAGTCAAGCCTAACCGTCTCCAGGGGTAAATGCATTCGCATACATGACTCTCGGGCGAATGGTCTACTTCTTTGTCCCCTCCAGATCCATCTTCAAAATGCCGGCTGTAACACTCGCCTCCATTTTCGTTGGGCTTGACATAATATCCTTCATTATCCAGCTCGTTGGTGGAAGCATCGCGGGTCCAGCCGCCCCTCCCGACGAGCAGCTTATCGCCGTCCACATCTACATGGGCGGCATTGGCCTGCAGGAGTTCTTCATCTTGCTCTTCGTGGGCTTATGTATTAGATTTCAGCGACTCATGTCCAGACTCGACCGACAAAACAAGACAGCTGTGAGCTTCCTCGGATCCCCGTGGGGAGTGCTCCTCTGCACGCTCTACTTCTCTCTCGCCATGATTACGATCCGCATCGTGTATCGCTTGGTCGAGTTCTCGGGAGGCTTGGGCCAGGACAATCCCCTGACGAACAAAGAGGCATACTTTTACGCCTTGGAGGCGGTTCCGATGTTGTTGGCTCTCGGTGCCTTCAACGTGATGCACCCGGGGAGGATCATGACAGGTCCCAACTCGGAAATGCCCGGGCTCATCGCATCAATCAAGACTTGGATCGCGAGGAAACGCGGCAAGGAATTGCTGGATGATGCCAGCGATGATGGGAGGACCGAGCAAGAGTCAGGATGGCAGATGGCCCGAACAAGCAGCCACTGAACAACTACCCAGGTCGAAATTGTATGGTTACCATTGAGTTCATCTAGAGAGTATGGCGTTGGGTTTCAAGAGCGTTAGAATATTAGACAAACAAGGCACCCGTGGCAAATCTACAAGGCTGTTATTTTTATGTATTCACCTTCCAATTAGAGGCACTCAAACCAAATCCATGCAACGGTCCGTTAGGATGAGAAATTTACAAAGTCAAATAAGTGTTGAGATAAGTGAAGAAGGGAGTGTCTGAGAACCATCTTAAAATATTCGACAAATTACTTTGGCAGGAAACTGGATTGTGAATGCACCATTAAGCAATCTCTCAGTTTTCATAACTCGCTTGGACTTGTTTCCAAGGCGTTAAGTGGGAATGATCAAGTCCAGACGCTTAATCGCTACGTGCTACTTGATTTATGGGTAAGTTCCAAATGCCTTGGTAGACGAAACTTGACACCCAACCCTGAAGCTTTTATCAACATCTAGTTCTAATTACTTGCACTTAAATTCAGTAACAAGGTCCACAAATCTGGTAATAATAGTGTCACACTTGGGGAACCGGTCGGTTCTCAGCGTTTTCTGGTGAGCTTGGTTCTTAGGGATTCATTTATTTCTTTAATAATGCAGTCCTTCGATTATATCTACTCCCTCCTTCGTCTATAGATACGCTGAGCCGAACTTTTGAAGCATCCCCAAAGTGCACGAAAGCGCGTTTTTAGAAGTCGACATCTTCATTCACTTGCTGTTTAAAGCAGGATCCGTGGAGAAATCTCGAGCCAGGAAACTAGAAAGACAACTCCTACCCTTAATGTTTTCCAAAACTTGGACCCGATAAGATGTATCTAACCTAATGAATAAGTAGTCCTTCTTCTCGGTGCTTCAAGAGTTTCTCTCGCCCCTATCCTCCAAGCAATAGGCCTTAAATCCTAACAACTCTCAGAATCAGTCTGAATCTTTCAACTCAAGGAATGCTTTTCGTCTGGCAGCCCAATCAGGCTACTTAATTAATCCAGGTACTTCCCTGAATTTCAAAACTGTGTTGGGCGGCGTTGTACTGTCAAAAACTGCTCGACGAATCATCTGTTCAGAATGAAAACTTTGATTGATTGAGGGAACTTCTCCAGCATATAGAAATACCATCGCAAGCTGTCTCCTAACTACATATGTGATGCGTTCTCCTGGAACGTCTCCAAGAGAATAGGAATTTCCTTGAACTAAACAAAAGAGTGCTAAGATGGGAATCCTGCCCTAGAAACCCCCGAAGCGACGGAAGGCTATGTCTTTGGGAGATGGGCCAATAGCGTGGCGGCGTTCGACCATGTCTCCGAAGACCCAGGACTAGTAGCCTCATTTCTCCTCTCTACGACGCTCGGACTAGTCTGTGTCCCGTTGTTTGTGGTCCCATTACTTTCAGCATCTTCTTTGTTCCCTGTCGCATTGTTGCTTCCAGTGTGGTTGCTCGCTGTCTGGGGGCTTTCCACCCGAACGCTTTCCACGGCCTTGTGACTTTCGGTATTCCGGCGACTTATAGTGTCACTGTGTCCTTCAGTCCTGTCCGTATTTGGCGACGCGGTGTCAATCTCAGGCTCCTCGCCCGGGGCCTCACTGCTGATCTGTCCCTGGTTATAGTTCAGACTCTGGCTCATCCATCGAGGAAAGATATCCAGAATGGCGGAATGAACAAGACTCCTAAGAAGATTTTCTTCCACCATGGCTCCTGATAGGTTCTTGATAATATTATCTTGGATCATCTTCCCGCCCTGTCCCTCTACAAACTCGCGGAAGCTACTCATATCCTCGGAGAGGTCTCTGATAACATATGGCGAGCTAGGCAGGTCCGCACCCGGAAACAACATGCTGTAAATTTCATACCATTGCTCAGCCTCATTCTTTTTCTGGTTTGCGCGCACAGCAAGTTGCTTTTGCTGCTTCGGAGTCATGCCGTCCGGGCGCTGGTCTCGAGGACGCATCTCGCAGGACTGGGCTCGACTATGCTCGAACAGTCGATCTTCGTCGTCGAATACAGCCATGCAAACCATACAGTGGATTGGCTGCTGATGGTTCCTTTGAAGATGTTGCTTTACATAGGAAATTCGTTTCATCACATAGGTGTGGCAGCGTCGGTGGCGGATCGGGTCGTGCTTGTAGAATGGACAAGCCAGAGATTGGTGGTGGTCTTCGGATTTGATTCGCTTCGCCTGGTTTGCGTCCACTTGATTTTGATCCTTCTCGTGGTCGCCGGCTGTTTCTTCTCGAGACCTTTTCTTGTGACTTTTGTTCGAAATGCTTCCACTTTCGTCCGTGTCTTGCCATGTTGTTCTTGAGACGTCCACGTAGGAGGTGTTACTGTCGGCCTGCGGTGCAGTAGGAACGGTTCGTAGATAGAGTGTAGCTGAATGGATAAGACTACTAGGCCCCGGTATGTCATCCCCGTATTCTGGGGGTGACGACATGTGCTGGTCATAAGGATCGTAATCTTCCCAGTCCGAGTTATCAGGTGGGGATGGGGGTTCAGTCAAAGGCGTTGTCGGAGGTGAAGTCGTGGCAGAATTATCAGAATCGGTTTCAGATGATGACGAAGCTGGCGAAGAAACAAGCATGTGTTCCTGCAGTTGTTCCGACCTAGGGGCAGACACAGAATCTCTTGTTGCCATTTGGGAATCGAACATGACCCGACGCTGGACCGAGTCGGTAGCTCGCTGACTTGAATCAGGGCAACCCAGGCATCTGTTACCTTGCTTTGAGGGCAGGCGAGGCTCTAAGTTACCGCTGCGAGTGCTCAGGGTGTCTTGTTGGGTGAGCGACGGGGGCATGGTTTCGGTAGAAGGAGGTATCTCTTGGACGTCCTTGTCCAAAAGGCGACCCGGCTGCTGCTTTGAATAGTCGATGACCCACGACATGCCAAAATCTCCTTCGTGGTCAACGCAGTCTTTTGGCGGGGACCGAGCGAGGGACTGTGGGGTTGTTTCGGTGGGAGCAGATATTTGTTGGACGTCGTTCTCCAAGAGGCGATAGTCAATGACCAAGGTCATGTCGTCCTCGTAAACATCGCCACCATAGTCCTTTGGCGGCGATCCTATGTCACTTTCGTCCGCCTCGCTGCCGGAATGACTGCTGACCCAACTTCCAACCCCGCTGACACTAGCATCGGCAGCGTCGACTCTGTCGTGCTGCAGAGAAGCGCCCATGTCGTTATGGTTTTTGCAGGGCGACACTTCCGGCAGCAGCGGTGATAGTTAAGAAACTGTAGAGGCCTCTCAATAGACACTGGGGGAGGCCCACCACACCGACTACAGCTGACCGACTACAGCTGGGCTGCAGTTGGGTATTTATCCAGCGGCGACAGTAACATGTGCGGCGGTGGCCTCGTAGCCTCGTGGACGCCTCGGGGACGCCTCGGGGACGCCTTATCACGCCTTTTCTTATCTCGGCGGGTGTACGGCAGTCCGCACGATGGGTCGCCAGAAGAGATGAGATCGCCAAGCGGCACAAATGCGGCGGACGCGAAGGTGAGCGAAGTGTATAAAGGGGGAAAATGGCGTGTGTGGCATGGCGACGTTTTGGTGAGGCGAGGGGGCTGAGACAAGCGTCATGCAGCGACGTGACTGGCCACAGCCTAGCCAATCGGCGGCGGAAATCACACGCGTGACAAGTCGGAACTTGCTGGCGAGTCGGTGACCAGTCGCAGCACACCAAGTTGGCGCTGCGATAACAAGGGACAACCCTGGTCCGCAATAAGCAGGGAACGCGCCGGGCGTTATCACACGGGCCAGCTTGTCACAGCTGTGCTCTTTTTCCAGTTTCTGTGGCCGCTGTGGGCTAGAGTCCTTTCCCCCGCGTCACCGTGCTGTGTGTGCTGTCGGGCGTGTGTGGGCTCTCGCATCTGTGGACTCGCCGCCGGCCAGGGTGTCTCCCCTCAAAGCATTACGACAGCCGGCCGCCCTTTTTCCTTTGTTTAAAGATTTCAACCACGGCCTGGATTCTGCTGCTTCTTTGTCCTCCGTCCCGTTTGTTCTTTGTTTGCGCTTTCTCGAAACCGTCTGAACCATCGCGCGAGCAACACACATCCGTCCCGACACGCACCAGCCACAGTTTGCGCCGGTTCCCGTCCCATCAAGCTATTCCGGGACGAAAAATGGATTCGAGCACTGCCACATCGTCCGCGCCTCAGCCACAACCTCCGGACAAGCATCCGCCTCAACCCCCGCCTCCGCCGCCTCCACCTCCGCCCCCGAGCTCCGAGAGCGTTCGAGTCTTCGTTGGGAGCGTTTTCAGCGACCATGGAAATGGTAACCCGTATGAGTTTTCTCCTGATGTTCGAGACAGAGTCTGAGACTTGGTGAAAGGCCCGATCGTCCGCGCGCGGACCCTCCGGCCGAACCCTACAGCCTACAGCGTTTGGCCGACAGTGCCCACGACGACGGACCGGTGAACGAGCGATTGGAATTTCTTTCTACGACCTATACAATGAACGGGCATGGTGGCTCTCACGTGGTTGATAGAAAGAGGGACGGCAAGCGAAGGGCGAACAAGGCGTTACAAGATTTCGAGACAAAATGGAACCCCTAGTGGGAGACTGGCCCGAGATTTCGATGGAAGGATTACCCAAAAAAAGAGGAAAATGTAAAAGACGAAAAAAACTCAGAAAATTAGAAACTTTTGCTCAAATTCTTCTGCTCATTCACGTTAAACTGCGGGGATATGGTAAAACCGGCATTCTTTCTCCTGGGCAACGTGAGGCATTTAACCGGCCATTTCGTGGTCGCCAGGACAGGCTCAATTTTGGCCCTCCTGTTAGTGCATCATTGCCACAAACATCGCCAAAGCACCCTGGCAAGCGAACAGTTAAATAGTTCATTCAGTACCACATTATCTAACGAACAGCTGCAGAACTTATTAGATCTTACTACCTTTCCGTTTGGCTGCAGGCATTCCCAACTCTCAGCGACTCTGCCTCGGGGGGGGGGGGGGGGGGGGGGGGG
>QGQB01000427.1:0-32594 GCA_003385265.1 Neonectria hederae | reverse complement strand
TGCCACAGCAGATATCAGAGCGACATGAGTAGTACCTCTAGCAGCTATGCGTAGCGCCCCGTGTGATGTTGCAGTTTGTATCTGCAGATTAGATGGAAGACTTCTATCATAGCATAATTTATGAGGCAGTCAATATATCTTCTGCTGTAGCCTATCGTAATATTTCAAAAGGTGGACCGGTACGGCCAACGTGCCTTAGCTGTTGCAAAGGGATGAGGGGGGCCAACGAGCCACCCCACCACCAAGGTACCAGCAAGACCAACGGGCATAGCCGCACTCGCACAACCGAGGGACGGACAATGAAGGATAAGAATGGCACCGTAAAGAAGCCAAGCTGGGTGATTTGTCACTCTGGGTGCGGAGGCTGAACATTTGTGGACTGGATGTGACAGGACGAGTGAAATAGACGGAGAGACATGACGTTGTACGGCTACTCCCGTGTCTCTCACTGAATTCGTTCATTCCGTCCATTAGGTAATGGAGGTGGTTAAGCAATGAAAGGCACGTCGTTAATCCGGTCCGGCCGCAGCCCCACTAGCCCGCGAAGCAGAAAAACAAGAACCGCGGCCGCCGATTTTGATTCCTTTTCTCTTCTTCTTCACTTTATGAAACCTACTAGAAATAATCCTTCAAATTCACTCCGGCATTCAATACACCATGGATGCATGCGGAGGGGAAACTGGAGGAAAGATGGAAACCGTCGTCGACTTACCTTCTGTTTCACGTGCAGCTCCTGCTGCTATGGGTTCCGGATAAATTTCGAAGCGATACATGCCATCGCCTTAAAATCTCTGCTTCAACGAGGCACATCGTAGATGCGCGTGGAGGTAGGCAGTTCTCAGGACTTCCAAGTCTCTGCTCTTGAGAGAATCTTGGCTCCCTGTCTCAGAAGTTCCGCGTGGTGAAATTCCCGTCCCAGTTGTTTCCTAGCTCCTACAGCCGGGACGCGTGACGCTGTCACGGTTGATCACGTTTTGCGGTTCGCAAACCCAATTCCATGATCAGCGTACTGCGGCTTAGTATCACTCTGCCTAAACACTTCGAGATCCTGCATGTTCTGCATTTCGTACAGTGTGTGGCACGTACTTGCCAACATGCCTTTGTCTTACTCTCGCCTCTTCTGTCCCTCTTTTGCTGGCCTGTTAATGCACTTTTAGTCTCACACCTCTCGGAGCTGCAGCTTTGTCTGTTTCTCGACTCCGTAATTGCCTACGTTCCTCATGAATTTGGCATCCTCTTCGAGAGAATTTCTACGCCCTCGGCCTGAGGAAACAATCTAGACTCTGCATACCTTTACATGTCTACGAAGGTGGTCTGTTTCAACAGCGGTTTAACAGGCACGACGCGATTACACATGCATTTCGGTGTTCGATTTTTTTTTTACAATTTTCTTCTTCTTTTCTATATCAAGCGCCATTCAAGACGAAGCGAAGTTTCTGCTCTCCTCATGCTCTCTTATTTGATGCATCATTTGGCCACCCGCACCCTTGTTTATGTTCTTTGTTCTTGCTGGAGACGAACTTATTGGTATATTTTCTTGTTGAAGACGTTCGTACTAGTA
This sequence comes from Neonectria hederae, assembly GCA_003385265.1. Classification (NCBI taxonomy): domain Eukaryota; kingdom Fungi; phylum Ascomycota; class Sordariomycetes; order Hypocreales; family Nectriaceae; genus Neonectria; species Neonectria hederae. The sequence goes on along the minus strand of QGQB01000427.1, from coordinate 31,033 downwards.
ACTCTTGTTGAAGAACACCTTATTGGCAATATGCTTGTTCTGGCCTTTGTGGTGGTTGTGGTGGTGATGGTCCCATCTACCGTTTCTCTGAGCAGTAGGCCGTATCCAAAAATGACTAGGTGCAGCTATGCTGTGGTATTGACCGTTGGTGGACTAGACTTGAAGCCGGTGAGATGAAGTAGTTTATCTCTTTGAAGTTGCTGTTTGTATTTGGTAGGTTTGATCTCTCTGTCAAGTGAGTGTCGGTATTCGTCAATGTATGCCTCGCCGCTCTGTGCGTAGCCGTTCACTGCAAGGCGCAGCGGATGATTGGGACAGTGGCCTGCATTGCGGCTGCGATGTGCTGTGTTGTAGTGTATTGAGAAAGAGGGAAGTAGGTTGGCCTGGTAATTTCCTTGTTGAAGATGCTCTTCTTGTGGTTGTGGTTGTGGTTGCAGTATTGATTGTTGACTTTTGAATGACGCTCACGACGGTTTGCTAAATTACAACCGTGTCGTACAGCTGAGTCGTCTGCAAAGGATTTTACCCCGCCCGTGTTGAAAGCGACCGAGATGAAGCAGTCCAGCACTCCTAAGGCCCAGCCTGGATTGGGCATGCTTGATCTCTCGACAGCGAGTATAGCGGTATCCTTTGGTGTAGGCCACGCAGCTCTGCTCGTTAACTCCAAGCTGAAAGACGCAGTTGATGATGGGAAGGTAGTGTTGGCACTCATTGTAGTTGTGACGTGTTGTAAAGGAAGCATGAAGGAAGGCTGGCTTCATTGACAATCCGTAGTCAAAGATGACCGGGTGCAGCTTTTGGAGGGTGCCGGTATCGGTTGAATTGAACTGAAAACCTCTTAGGCTCACCAGTTCAGCTTTTCAAACATGTTCTTTGAATTCGTTGGCTTTATCACCCAGAGCGCGATAGTAGTCGTGAGCGCCGGTCAGGCAGTTTGGTGGTCGTGAGTCGATTTTTTTGGTTTCGCATACAAATAAATTTTGCGGAAAATCACTCGGATTGTTCCTGTGTGGTTTCAAGGCGCAGCGGATGACTGGGAATGCTACTGACATCGCTTTTGTTGTGCAGATAGACATTACATCTTCTTGTGTTGCGAAGATGCAGGTATATCTGGTCTGACTTCTCAACTTGAGGGGGATGATGATGCTTATATAGGCACGTGTAGCCCCGTTGAGGACAAGGTTTCCAAGGATGGACGTCAAGGTAGAGGGACTCGGCCGGGTTGTGAAGATAGACCCCAAGGTGAAAAGAGCCCTGTGTACCTTGGTATCGGGAAATCTTGTTGGTTTTGTGTTGTCGTGGTTGCTGAGTGCGTTAGTCGTCGTGACGATTGTATCCTGTCTCATCACTTTCGAAGCTGCAACGTGTAGTCTCAGCAACCGGTGGGAAAGACGATGGTGTGGTTGGTTCGAATGAGTGTGAAGGAATGGAAACAAAAGGCTTGACAACATCACAAAGATGGGAAAAACCAGGATGAGTAAAGACCACTGGCTGAGTGAAGTGCGCACTGTGATGTGTAAGGGAAGGGTGAAGGGGAAGAAAAAAAAGAAGCAGAATTCATGCAAAGGCGTTATATTTATACCTACCTAAGGTAAGAGAAAAAAAAAACCCAAACAGTAACCCTAAAGTTTTGGAGAAAGGTCCGGGTACGCAAGGTACCCTGCCCTACGACTCTGCAGAGTGCAAGGCAAAACGAAGCTTTGCCGCATGTGACGGTTATCACGGTTGTGGATGTGATTTGTCCGAGTCTAAATCGGCAAACTGACCTGAGAATTCTTCTAGAACATGCTCATTGTACTCGCCTTTGCTAACGGAGGAAGTGACAGGGAGCCAGATTGAAGATCCGAAGCAAGTTGTCCATTGTCGTTTCGCCCTCAGTTGGCCACTTGGAAATCACACGCACATCTTTTATGGTTCAACGCTGTTGCTTGTTCTACTGCTAGCTATGTAATTTATATGTACTAAGTTAATAAACCGCTACGTAAAAGAAACCAGACGTACCAGACTGCCCGGGAGCGGCCGGAAAGGTACCGCAGAGTGCACATCCCAACAGGGTTTGACTCAATGCATAAAGTTACTCGTACCATATGACCTTTTCGGTGAACCCGGAGAGACCGAAGAATCGGTAACCCTTGCTGGCTGACAATGCCCATCCTTGATAGCCTGCCACCGTGCTTGCTGAATGGCCACCTCTGAGCACCTTGAGGCCTGGGAAGGAGACCGAGGATACCTAAGACCCTAAACAAACTGTGAGAAGGGGTACAAGCTATCAAGGAGAGACGCAAACATACCAATCCGGGATGTTGTTGAAGCCTCCTGCGGCATCTGGCATGCGAAATGTCCATCGCTCATTCATAAAAGCTCTCATTCCCAAAGAGCGCACTTCATCCAGTAAACGACTGCAGCATATCATCTAGCCTCTTCCTCTTCTTCCGCCGCAGAGCCAACACTGGCGCCGTCCGCTCTGAAACAACTAAACTGGCCTCCGTCTTACGTATCGGCTCTGGCTTCGGCATCTTGGTCCCATGCACCACGGCGTCGCGCGTAAAGGTATGCCTCCGCGTCGCAAACAAGCCGCGACTCACGTACGACGGCTTCGCCGAAATGCCTCCTCGTGCAATGTGGCCCAGATGCAGACACGCAAGGGGCTTTGACGGCAGGACGAATGGACCGGCGACGGCCTGCGTGTCCGGACGCACGCCCCGGCCGGCGAGGTCACGGTCGCTGCTGAGCTGGCCGATGAAGGCGTACAGCCAGAAGGCCCAGGGCTCGAAAGCAACGCCGTGGCAGGCGTGGGCTTCGCGGGCGGCAGCGTCCCGGTCCCATGAGGGATATCGAACCTTGGCGTTGTCGGTGAGGTAGTCGAGGAGTGGCGGCGCCTGGGCGTCGGCGACAAATTTGACTGCACAGCGGGAGTCGCTGCAGAGGGAAACGAGGTCGGCGTCGATGCTCCTAGAGAGGTCACGCAGCCTATTAATCCGCGTTTCCTCGAGGGGCGCGAAGAGCATCAGGTACCGCAGTAAGGAGTCCTCGAGGCCAGAGAGGAAGTCGGCTCGTTTCCAGCCTTCCATAAGGGCGATGGAATCTGGCGACTGCCAGTCGGCGCGAGCACCTGTGACATCGTACAGCGCGAGCGAGGGAAACTTGGACACCCAGTGCAGAGACTCCTGCGACGCGGACTCGTCGCCCCAGATGCGCAAGATGCGTAGCAACGGGAAAGGATCGTCCTTCTCAGTCCATCCGCGGATGAGGCCGTCGCTGACGCGGGGAAAGATGGCGCGCAGATCGTCGGCGGGCTGGATGAGCTCGAGGATGCCGAGGTTGGACATGTCGGCGAGGCATAGCAGATCGTGCGTTAGAAAACCGCAGCCGCCGGTGATGACGAGATGGGTGATGAAGTCTGCGGACGGCGATGTCAGGGGCTGCGTGTAGCGAGCGAGCTCGTCGCTGGGACGGCAGATATGCTGGCGGAAGCGGTAGAGACCGAGAGTCTGGTCATCCCCGTCGTCGAGCAGTCGCTTAGAAAACAGCTTCCATGCATGAAGACAGACTCCTCTAGAAATAGAAAACAGAATAATTTTAGCGTGCTGTTTCTCGCTGATTGGGGAATAATGAAGTAATATCTTATGCACCTTGCCTCGAGGTGGCGCCAGATGCGCCGCAACAACGGATCGGGAAGAGTATCTAGATGACCAGGCGCAACATCGCTAATGTTGTCCGCGACGACGTTGACGGCCATGTCGACGAGAGACCGCGGCCCTCGCACACCGCGAGCCTTGAAGACGGGATACGGCCGGCGCCGGCTCCAGTTGACGGCATCGGCGTCGCCCTGGCCGGGGAGCAGATGGCGAGGGACAATCCATTCCTTGTAGACCTGGCCAGACTCCTGGTTGAACGTGTTGGACATGTCGACGGCGGGCTATGACGACGCGGTTAGAAGGATCATGAGGGCCAGATGGCGGAGCGGCGGGAACTTGAAGTGCAGTAGGGGTCACTCATTACAAGGGCCGGGCAGGTGGTGGTGGTGGTGAGTGGATGGTTGACCAGGAGAGGAGAGGAGGAAACAAGAGGCCGAGGTTGATTGATGAGTGAGCTCACTCTCACCGTTCAGTCAGCAGAAGCACCAGCACCACGATGAGCGGGATTATAAGGTCAGCGGCGTAATTCCACCCATAACCCAGAGATAAAAGCAGAACAAGCCAAAAATTTGGGTAAACAGAAGAAACAATAATAAATCTTCACATGCGCACTAAACATCTCATTCTTTCATAGTCGCATTCTCATTCAAATTACATCTGGCAGCTGCCGCGTAACAACGGAGACTCCGGCGTGGTCTCGTCTAAATCGGTACGTAACAGCGGGAATTCGCGACGCCTTGCGCCATGGAAAACGCCCTCTGATGCCATGGCTTCAGCCATCCTTTTCATGCATGGAAGCCGATTCCTCCTCTATAGTAAGAGGCTGATCATCGGCCTATGTGGTATATCCAATTTACATCGCCTCTTTTTTTCTTCTTTTTCTTCTCTTCTTTCTCTTTCTCCTTTCTCGGTAGATGTGTTCGCTTTGTCTTACTGTGTGCGCGTTACAACATGGGCTTCAGGTCCTCGGCCACGGTAAATGGCGCCTCGGTCTTCGACTTGATCTCGTCGACGGTGACGCCGTCGGCGATCTCAATCAGAGTCAGGCCGTGGGTGAAATCGACGTCAAAGACACCCTAATGTCACGAGTCAGTTAGTTACAACGGAAACAAACGGAGTGAATAGGATGGACGAGAGACAGAAGGCAAGCATCACTTACAAGCTCAGTAATGATTCGCGACACACAAGCCCGTCCCGTCAGCGGGAACGCGCACTGCTTGACAATCTTGGCGTTGCCCTTCTTGTCCGTGTGCTCCATTGTCACCACGACCTTAGTCTTGCTGGGGTTGCTGACCAGGTCCATGGCGCCGCCGAAGCCCTTGACTTTGCCGGGAAGCATCCAGTTGGCCAGGTCGCCCGTGGCGCTGACCTGCATCGCCCCGAGGATGGTGAGGTTGATGCGGCCGCTGCGGATCATACCGAAGCTCTCCTCGCTGCCGAACACGGCCGCGCCCGGCTTGAGCGTCACCGTCTCTTTGCCGGCGTTGATCAGGTCGGCGTCCTCGAGACCCTTGCGCGGGTAAGGCCCGAGACCGAGGATGCCGTTCTCCGACTGCAGCTGCACCTCGACCTCCGGGCCGACGAAGCCCGGCGCCAGCATGGGCATGCCGATGCCCAGATTGGCGTACATGCCATTCTTGAACTCCTTGGCTGCGCGACGCACGATGCGCTCGCGCTTAGCCGCCGTGTCGCCGGTGCCCAGGGCCTTGGTGGCCTCCGGGTCGTTCTCGTCCTTGGCCCAGGTGTACTTCTCGATGTTCTTCTCCTCGGTGGCCTGGATGACGCGCTTGACGTAGATGCCGGGCAGGTGGACGGCCTCGGGCGGGATGTCGCCGGGCTCAACGATGTGCTCGGCCTCGACAATGGTCATCTTGGCGTTGCGGCCCATGGCGCCATTGAAATTGTGCGCTGAGAGGCGGAACTGGCAGTTACCTAGCTTGTCGGCCTTGTAGGCCTTGACGAAGGCGTAGTCGCCGGCGATGCTGTGCTCGAGCAGGTACGACTTGCCGTCGAAGACCTTGACGTCCTTGGGATACGAGTACTCGGCGGCCGACCCGTCGGGCTTGTTGCGCAGCGGGAGCTCGCCGGTCTGGACCACGGTGCCGAAGGCGGCCGGCGTGTAGAAGGCCGGCACGCCCTTTCCGCCGGCCGCGCACCGCTCGGCGAGGGTGCCCTGAGGGGTCAGCTCGAGCTCGACCTCGCCTGTGAGGTACATCTTCTCAAAGGTCTTGTTCTCGCCGATGTAGGAGGCGATCATCTTGCTGATCTGCTTGGTCTTGAGTAGCTGGCCAAGGCCGGAGTTGTCGGTGCCGGCGTTGTTGGAGACGGCGGTGATGCCGGTGATGTCGGGCTTCTTGACCACCTCGTTGATGAGGGTGTCCGGGACGCCGCAGAGGCCGAAGCCGCCGCAGAGCAGGGTGCTGTTGGGCTTCATGTCCTTGAGGGCCTCGGAAGCCGAGGGGTAAACCTTGTTGATCTCGGCGCGGCGGGCGGTGGCCGAGAAAGATCTGGCCAGGACCGCGGTGGTCTGAGAGGAGCACGAAGCGGCATGTTAACTTGGGGTTTTTGTTTTTTGTTTTTGTTCGTTTGTTTGTGACATAGTCGCAGAACTGGAGTGAGAAGACCTACGTTGGAGCCATGCCGGGCAACGGCCCGGAGGGTTCGTATCCGCAGAGCTGAGGAAGACATATTGTGGTGTGTGAGTGTGAGAGAGGGAGGATGAGAGTGAGATGAATGGAGCGAGGTGGCACTTGATTCCAAGCTGCAGTCGTCGCCAGCAAAAGCTACAGTCAAAATCAATTGATCGGATCAGATCAGATCAGTCACGTAGAGTAAAAAGTCAAAGGGGAAAAGCTTCAAGCCGGGGAGAGAGAGAGAGAGAGAGAGAGAGAGAGAGAGAGAGAGAGAGAGAGAGAGCAGTAATAGGTAGTAGCCATGATGGCGGCCCGTCATGGGCACGGCGGGGCTTTTATCGAGGCCGCCACTGGCCGCTCTGCTGCTCGGCGGTGGCCCGGGAGTGGATGGGCAAGGGTGGGCCGTATTCCGCTTTCCGCCCTGCCTCGGAAGCGACATTCGGCATTCGTTCGGCAGAGTATGGAAGAAAGTCACGGAACATTGAGAAGACAGTTAAGTTAATTGACGGGGACTACTACGTTAGTGTTTCTCCCTTGAAACTGAACTTGCACTGCATTGCCCCTCTTTGTCTCTGTTCCTCCTGTGTGTGCTTTTGTCGGTCGGGGCTTGTGTCCATTCACCATCCATCTTGCCATGCTTCACCCGGTTCTTGTCTATTTACCCTCCCTCCCATCTTTGCTGTCATGACCACCCATCTATAGCAGTTACTTCTCTTTTTACTGGGGACTATCCACTCACCCATCCACCGGCCTATACTATATTCATCCCCCGTTTATTAGCCTGCTCCCGTCAGCGGTAGCCGGCTTCCGACACCACGGAAAGTGGCGGATAGCTTCCCCCCCCTCCCCCCTCCAAGCAAAGCCCTCTCTCTCTTCCCCCACCCCCAGGCTCCGGATCGCTTCAGCTATACCGGGTTTAGCGGCGGGGGCACGAGTCTGGGGGCAGGGTTTTATCTTCGCTCTGGTGAGGTTAGGCCTATTGCCTTGACTGCGAGTGGTCAAGTTGGGGGAGTTGCCGTGGCGGGTAAGTGGTTTTCCGGCGCCCAGTTCCAGCGCCGGCTATTCGTTTCGGGAGTTCCATGGGGCCAGCCAGAGAAACTACCCCAAGCTATTCCCTAATAATTCAATGAGGTGTTACTCCGTATACGGCCTGGAAGAACGCGGGACTGGCTGCTGATCGCATTCAAGCATTTGTTTCTTTTGCTAAATTAGTACTAGCATTAATTAGACAAGCATCTTGTAAAGACCACCACCACCACCGCCATGTCAGGTTTCAACACAGCTATTCCTACCTCCAAATTCTATATCTATACGTGGATCCTTAAAGTAGGTAACCTTGCAACTCCAGACGCTCCGTTTTAAACAATCAAGCCACCGTCACCAGACAATTCACTCGTTTCCCTAGTCTAGAATGCATATCCAGCTCCCGGATATTCCTTTACCCTTCCCTAGTGTCGAGGGTCCTCCCGTAATATTCCACAGTCCACGAACGAGCGCAATCAGACGTAAATGTTTTGCTGCATGTTCTGCAACTTCTTCTTCATCACCTCCGGGTGATACGCCACGAGACCAAACAGATTTCCCTCCGGATCCATGAACTCGCCATAATCCATGATCCCCTGGCGGATTCCGAATCGCAAGTTTTTGACCCAGCCAAAGTTGGCCTCGATCCTGTCCGCCGCGTCCCCGATGTCGGGCACTCGCAGGTGGCAGGTCGGCTGTTCGCCCCATGCTCGTGCTTGCACCTCACAACGCTTGGTCGGTGGGTCGTTGCGTTGGATGAGGGCGCCCGTGACGTTGTGGCCCGCGGTTGTTGGCCCCCCCGAAGACGTGAAGAAGTTCATCGGCTGCAAGTCGAACGGCGAGGATCCGTACTGCATCATATTCTTATCGCTCGGGTCGAACCTGTTGAGGTCACCCAGAAACGTCCACCCGAAGCACCGAGAGTAGAAAGCCTGCGCCCTCTGCATGTCAAAATACGAAATCATGATGAAATCAGAAGACTGCGCGTCGGGCCTATGACAATTCCGACACAAGGTTTGTTGATCCATGGTACAGGCTGCGGTCTTCTCAGGCCGATTTTCGAATGATGGTAAAGATATTGGAATGGGTATCACATGTGTTTCTTTCGAAGTTCGATGCAAGGCAACACTCGGGTCGTAAGAGCATGCCTCGCTCATTATAACCTCGGGGTCGACCAGGCCAGGCGTGACAGGTGACGGTGTTCGCTGCTCTGATTCACTGTCGATCGGGCTGGATCCGTCCATCAGACTTGGTGTTGGCGAGGGTGTCCTAAAGTCCATGGCTGACGGTAGGTTGGAAGCTGTGGGTTTGCTCGGAAGAGACCACATACTGACCAAAGGAGTGAGGGCTCCTTTGATTGTAAGTTGAGAAAAAGACTGACGAATATCGTGGATATAGGCTCTTACCTATCCACTTTAGGTAAAGACAGCGAGGAACACAATAAAAGGAATGTCAAGGGAAAATGGAATAAAGTGTATCACACCTAGAGCTGTTTTTCGAGTGACTGCTGGCAGTCTTGGTTACTTATGGCACAATGGATTTAGATTGGAAGAGACAGGTCCACGAGTGATGATCTGACCGCTTGCGTTCAGAGCTAACTTTGGTCAAGTGTGATGAACTTGTAAAGCAAGGAGACTCGAGACAAGACAGCGCGAGGCTAGTTTAACCTGGGTCCAAGGGCGGACGGGTCGAGTTCTTGGCTCTAAAATTTATGACGCACATGTTATTCGGGAGTTGAATCATGTGTAGCTCCTCGCATCCAGCTTAACGGGTATTCCGGCTCTAGAACAACTGTAATAATTTCGTCATTGTCTTGCTAGAAGCTGTAGGGAAGCTCAAGTAACCCTGGAAACGAAACCGACCAGGTCGTTAAAGGTTGGCATGTCTCGGGGCTCAAATGAACACCCACTCGATCTAGGTGCTAAAGGGCAAGATTGGGTGGATCATGAATACAGTGTTCTGCAAGGCGGCAAGTTGCCCAAGTTACGGAGGTAAAGGCCCGAAGATGGAGGGATTCAACAGCGAATAGGAGCCCTGAGCCAGGGTTATTCCCTGGATTGAAGCAATGCAAGGGTTCTGTCTTTTTGCCCGGGTCGTAGTTAAAGGGTTGAGGATCCGTCGTGGAGGAGGAGGCAATTAATTAATCGACCGTGATGTTTGATGTCAGCCAGAGTCAATTGAGTGGGGGTACGTACCTTTTCCGATAAGCCACTAGCAGGCCTTATCGCCCCGCAGTGGTACTAGGCTCAGAGAAAAAAAACCACCAGAGCCAAAGAGAAGAGACGGCAGCTAACAAGAAAAACGACGAGAAATCACGACGAGAAACCACAGACGAGAGATCAGCCACCGTGCAACAGCCCCGGATCTCGCACGCCATGCAGCCAAGCTTCAAACGCCGGAAGCTCGATTACTCGCGCCCCGGCCTGAGGCACGATGCCCTCATCGACTTCGAGTCTCGCAGCTCCGCCCGCGTCTCCACGGCCAGCACCTTTGTCCTGCAGACCGACGAGCTGCTCAAGGAAGCCAAACTCGACTACGGCAAGGCATTGAAGGATGTCGACGGCCACCTTCATCGCCTGAAGGAGGTGCTTGACTCTGCAGCTCCTCATGACCCCGTGCCTGTGGGTTTCTTCCCAGCCATCTCGCGCTGCCGCTTCGCATACTGAACTCTTTCCCAGATCACCGAGGCCACGGCCAAGTTTGAGAAGAAGCACCGCATTGTCATCCCCTACCCCGAGCCGAAGCCCGCAAAGGATGCGCCTTACAAGCTATCGTTTGAGAAGCCGGCCCAGTACAATGTCGTCGGTAGTTACGTTGCTCGGACCATGGTCAAGACCCAGGCCCAGTTTGGCGTCGACATGGTCATCCAGATGCCCAAGACTATGTTCCAGGACAAGGACTACACAAGCATGCGGTACTTCTATCGACGGGCGTACTATATTGCTTACATTGCCGCCCGCATCAAAAAGCAGATGGGAACATCCATGGACTTGAGCTTTGAGTATCTCAACGAGAATCCCCTGCTGCCAATCCTGGCTCTCCGATCTAAGCCTGAAGAGGATGACGAGGAGGAAGAGGAGGATACAACCAGTAAAGCAGCAAACAGCAAGGTCACCAAGAAGAAAGCTGCAAAGGCGCCATACGTGATTCGTCTTATTCCATGTGCGCCCGAAGGACTGTTCCCCAAGAACAAGCTACTGCCGACCTCGAACAACATTCGAAGCGGAGACGCCGACGACAAGAAGGTGGTGCAAACCGGTACTCCGTTCTACAATTCGACTCTCAAAGCTGAGGAGACTTTTATCTCCTATCTTCGACTCCTCGCCCATGCGAAGAACGAGTGTCCGGCCTTCCCTGATGCGTGTGCCCTAGGCAGGATCTGGCTCCAGCAAAGGGGATTCGGTAGCTCTGTGTCTCAAGGTGGCTTCGGCCATTTCGAGTGGGCTGTCATGATCGCCCTGTTGCTCCAGATGGGTGGCCGGAATGGCCAAGCGGCGCTTTCGACTGCCCTCAGCAGCACTGAGCTGTTCAAGGCTGCTGTGCAGTTCCTCTCTACCACTGACTTCAACAAGAAGCCCTTCGTCTTTGGCTCCTCAATGATCAATGTCGACTCTATCCGAGAATCCGGGCCCGTCATGTTTGACCCGATCCGCGAGCTCAACGTTCTATTCAAGATGACTCCGTGGTCGGCGAGTCTCCTGCAAACACATGCTAAGTCGACTACCGATCTCCTCGCCGACGAAGGTGCAGACAAGTTTGAACCAACCTTCATCATTAAAGTCAACGTACCTCTGCAGACCTTTGACGCCATGTTCGAAATCAAGAGCCCAGATATATCCAAGTCGTCAAAGTCACCCGACCGCCGTGGATCGGTCTGGGATTTCAGCCTTGAAGCACACAAGATTCTGAAAAAGGCGTACGGAGACAGGGCACAGCTTGTTCATTTCCAGCAGCCTGCAAAGACAAACTGGTCATTGAGCTCTCCTCATCCCGCCGAGCCCAACAAGGTTCTGTTTGCTGTTGTGTTTGATTCGGTGCACATGTCTCGTCAAATGGAGCATGGCCCTCCCGCAGAAGAGCCAAAGGATGCTGCTAGGTTCCGTCAGTTCTGGGGCGAGAAAGCTGAGCTTCGTCGATTCAAGGATGGAAGCATCATCGAATGCGTCGAGTGGTCGAGTAAGGGACCTATCGAAATTTGCGAGGAGATCACCGCCTGCGTATTGAAGCGCCACCTGAAGATTGTGAAGGAAGAGTTGACTCCGTTGGGATCTGGCTTGTCCTCCATCATCAGCCTGACCCACATGGATAAGGAAGCCTTTGATGCCGTCCGACGGGCTTTCCAGACTCTCGAATATGATATTCGGAACCTGGAAGAACTGCCGCTACAGATCAGACAACTCTCGCCCGTGTCGCCAGCTGCTCGCTACGCTTCCATTGTGCCTCCGATATTGGGCTTTCACAAGGGGTCCATCGAGCCCATCGACGTCAACCTCTACTTCGAGGCGTCAAGCAAGTGGCCCGAGAACCTGGTCGCCATCCAGGAGGCCAAGATCGAGTTCCTGCTTGATTTCGACAAACGTCTCACCGCTGCCAAGGATACCATCACCACGTATCTAGGCCGAGAGAACAAAGACATTGGCATCGAGAACCTTGCATATCTCGACATCGTGTACGACAACGGCGCAGCGTTCCGCCTTAGGATCCACTGCGATATGGAGGAGACTCTTCTGCAGCGACAGGTCCAGAACAAGACTCTGGATCCTCGCGTGCGTGATGAGGCTGAGGCTGTACTCGCTAAGATCAGCTGGTCCTTCAAAACCCTGCCCCTTCACACGCAGACCATCGCCACCTTCTGCACAAGGCTACATCCCCTCTCCCAGACCATCCGCCTGGTCAAGCACTGGTTCAACAGCCACAAGCTCTCCAACCACATCAGCGAGGAGCTCATAGAGCTGTTCGTCCTGCACGTCTTCCTCCAGCCGTACCCATGGAGAATCCCCTCCAGCGTCGCCACCGGCTTCCTGCATACGCTGTCCTTCCTCTCCCGCTGGGACTGGCGTGACGAGCCCCTGATCATCGACTCCGCCGAGACCCTCACTAGCGAAGACCGCTCCGCCGTCCACAGAGAGCTCGAGTCGTGGCGCAAGCGCGATCCCGGCATGAACCACACCGTCATGATCGTCGCCACCTCTAGCGAGCCCTTAGGCCTCTCCTACAAGCGTTCCGGCCCCTCGAAGCTCATCGCCTCGCGCATGACCCGCCTCGCCAAGGCTGCCTGCAAGCTCCTCAAGGACTCCGCCTACAGTCTCGACGCCGACGCGCTCTTCGATGCCTCCCTCCACGACTACGACGTCCTCTTCCACCTCTCGCCCAAGGCCTTGCGCGCCATCCTCCGCGACGCCGCCACCGACCCGGCCGCCCGCCGCGTCTCTCACTTCAAGAACCTCGACGACCGCACTGGCCGCGCGCCCCTTCCCGTCCGCGCTCACCCCGTCGACGTGCTCGCCGAGGAGCTCCAGCGCGTCTATGACGACACGCTCATCTTCTTCCGCGGCGACAACGACGACGACGTCATCGGCGCCATCTGGAACCCAAAGCTGCAGCAGCAGAAGTTCCGCGCCGGGTTACCGTACAACTTCAGGAGAGTAAATGGAGAGGAGGGCGATGTGGTCGAGGTGAACCGGCAGGCCGTGCTGTTGGAGATTGCGAGGATCGGCGGCGAGCTGGTCAAGAGGATTGAGGAGGTGGAATAGACAACTTGACACAGGATGATAGATGCCTTGGAACTGATATACCCGCAAAGCATTTAAAAGCTTGGATAGACAAAAGATGCACCCTGCGCGACCGGCTTTAAGTCACGGTACCATGGCGTCAAATGAAATGCGCATTGTTCACTTATTCAACCTAATATGTCCCTACTAAACGCCGTGCCATGGTATAGATGCATATATACAAGTTCTTCCTCTTCATTGTGGGACTTTCCTTGCAGTCCCTAGTAATCCATTCCATCTACCCCCCTTTTCCCCTTTCTCTCGTTATACTTCTAAGCTCACCGACCGTCCTTCTTCACCACCTGCTGTGTCGAAAATGAGCAGAACTTGTCCTTGATAGCAACGACCTCGTACGTGCCCTCCTGGCTGGCCTTGACGACCTTGCTGTGTTCGTACGAGACGTCGTGGCGGGTCTCGAGAACAACGCTCTTCTGGCCCCTCTTCTCGTTGGTGCTGCGGGTGTAGGTGAATTCAAAGGGCGGGGTGCCCCAGAACTCAAAGAGAATAGACACCTCGTTGCCCTCGTGGATGTCGACACGCGACTGTTGGCCACGGCTGATCTGGACGCTGGGCAGTGGGTGGATTGTCTTGGGAAGGTTGACGGCCGCGCGGCATTCGGAAGCCTTGTCCGAGATGCTCGTGATGACGAACTCGCCAGGCTTCTCGGCAATGCGGCGGAAGTTGGTCGTCTGCGACTTGGCGTTCCACTTGCCGTTGAAGTCGTATGCAATGTCGAAGGGCGGCGTGCCGGAGAGTGTGTAGGCGATGCGCTCACCGACACAGAAGTCCTGGCGGGATTCCAGTGGGTAGATGGACGGGGCATCGTAGAGATGGATCTGGACTGATGGGCCGCCGATCTCGTACTTTTGCTGGCAGCCGCGCGCGTCACGGACTGTGCGGATGCGGACCTGTTGGCTGCCGAGGCGGAGGTGCTGTCGAGGGATCCTCATCGCGTACGATTTCGTGTCGATTGATGGGATGCTGTAGGTCTCGGCGGGAGAACCTGCCTGGTTCTTGATCTCAACCTCGACATAAAAGGGCGCAACACCGGTGAGAGTGATGGGGATCTTGTCCTCGTGTTCCTGCTCCTCCACGCAGAACTTGAATGACTGCCCTGGCTTGGTGAACCCGGCAGAGGGCTTCGCGTTGACACGCTGCGTGACGATTAGAGGATTCAAGTTCTTATCTGTATCATAGAGATTATCTGTGAGACCAGAGAACTTGTAAGTGTAGTCGCCAGCCTTGGTGGTGTCCATAGGAATGGCTGCCTTGGATAGAGCAGCGTCAAAGGCCTTGCGAGTGAGGGCGCTGGCGCCGTGGAATGGCTTGTGATTGATTCCATACTCAACATGGTAAGGAGGAGAACCTATGATACGTCAGTAAAGCGATCTAGACGCTCAGGGGAAATTAGACTCACCTTTAAGCTTAACCTCGAACCCATCAATGTCTCCTTCACAGACTTCTTGCTTGACAAACTTGCCGTTGTCAGAAACGATGCTCACCGTCTCAACCAGGGAAATCTCTGGGCGAGGGAACCAATCGACTCGAAACTTTGACGCGGCTTGGTCAACGATTCCAGGGCACTGGTTATCCCTCACATCGATAATCTCCCAGTCGCCACGAGACTTGACAGGGATGTTATCGTTTGCGTTTTTCGCAACCTTGCTCAATATCTCGCCGGTGCCATTGAGGTTCCGGTAAGAAATAATCCAGGGCGCTTCCCCTTGAAGACCAAGAGGCAAGTGCAGCGTTGTGTGCTCGACAGCCATGATGCTTTGTTTATGCTCAACGAGGCCAAACGCAGCACGAGGTTGCTGTCGGCGGACAGCGATCTTGACTTCGTCCTCGAGGAATGCGCGGCACCCACGCCTGTCCTGGATGCTCTTCAGAGCAAGGATATACTCGCCTCCCTTGCTAAGTGTACCGGTCTTAATCGAAAACTTATTGTCCTCGATGCCATTGACACGCTCTGATTTCCGTTTTCCTTCATGCACGACTTCCCATTCAAGATTGAAAGGGGCGTCACCGTAGAGAGCAATATCCAGTTCCACCTCAGAGTCTAGACAGGCACTGATAGTCTTGGAGTGAGATACGATAGCTGCAGATGCGGCAGGCTTAACAATCTGTTCCAGAACCTTGTCTTCGCCCGTGAGAGGCAGGGCAGTGTAGATGTCATCGTCGATAGACTTGAAGACATACTTGTAGTGACCAGCAACCTTAGGCACCAAATCTAATTGTGATCGGAGACCTTGGACACGGTGCACCTTCCTATCCACGTGGTCCTCTCCAATCACATCGTATCTGATAGCAAATGGGGGAGTTCCGACAAGATCAAAGTCAACTCGAAGACCAATGGAGTTGCCTGCACACTTGTCGGGAATATCTTCTGACCGGATGGAGAGGTGAGGCTCGAGAGGGTTCAGGAGGAGACAGGAAGATGGCTCGTTGACTTCGCCTCGGCAAGATCCGCTCGATACGGATTTCAAGGTGTAAAGGCCAGGCTCAGAAACAGCCGGCTTGTCGTGAGAGTTTTTGGCCGAGAACTTAGCAATAGAGACCTCGTCACCGTGATCGCCACTGTTCGTCAATGAATCAATGGGTGAAAACTCCCATGTGATTTCGTGAGAGGTGTCTTCAACGGGGCCCGCCATGGAAAAGCCGACAGGAAGTCTAGCCGAACGACCCTTGGCAACTTTGAGGGGCTTACGGAGGTCGCAACCATCCATGCGAATTTTGGGTCGCTCCTTGACGGTGAATTCGTAAGTTAGACCCTTGACCTTAGGCTTATCTTCTTCGTCCTCTGACGATCCATAGTTGACAATGTTTCCGAATGCGTCGTGTACTGCACTGACAGAATACCGCCATACACCAGAAGACGTCATCGATTCGTTGAGGCCAACAGTGACCTTCGCGGGCCTGACCCATGAAATATCGTTGTTGTTTTCCGTTATGAGGTTCGAAGAAGCACCCCCCAAGAGAGGCGACCAGAAGCCGTCCGGCTGGAGGCTCTGAAAGCGGAAGCTGTCGTCCTTCCCGTTGATGGTACGGCTGTAGGCGATCTTCAGAGGAGGCGTACCCACTACTTCCAAAGACAGATCCGAGAGGTCGTGGATGCACCTCCGGGGGTCGGCGGTCGCCTGGATTCTAGCCTCAGGGCATGGAACAACATAGGTGTCCTTGGTGATTCGCTGGACCTCAAGCTTGTACTCGTCCAAGACCTTCCCCAGTCGGTAAACACCCGGCTTCTTAACCACATATTCCCACTGGAAGCCACCCGTAGTTTGATCAGACGTGTGGTCGCGGATCTGCCTGGCGACCTTGCCCACTTCCCGGTTAGGAACCTTGATCGTCTCCTCCTTGTTAGTGTCGAGGTCGATGCGAATGAGTTCAATCTGGGCAGGAATGCTGGCGTTGAAGTAGATGGGCAAAAATATGCCGGTCTTGCTGTTACCGCTCAAGCAGAAAGGGTGATGTTCGGGGTTGAGCACTGCGGAGCCCTCCGGTAGGATATTGATGATTTGCTTTCCCATGATGAGGGAGTGATTGTTGAGAATGTTAGACACCCTGACATTATGCTCAGAGACAGAGAGTTCACGATCGTAAAGAACTTTGACGAAGCCCAGGAGGAAAGACTGCCAGGGGACCTGAAGTTGCACGTTAATTGAGTCAAAACAAAAGAGTGAACGATTCGCTATCATACCGGAATGTTGAACATCAACATGTAGTTGATGACAAGATGGATGGCGAAGAAGGTGGTGACGACGGGTTGGGATAGCTCGAGCCATGGGATCCTCAGTTCGGGAACACCAAAGAGGAAGGAAAAGTCAATGAAGATCCACTTCAGGAATAGCCACCAAGATGTCTCTCCGTCCTCGATAACCTGAAGCCAGTCGTAAAGCTTCCATCCCCAGAGTACGACGTAGAAACCGAAGGTGTAGAGGCGCTGTTGGGGGGCATCGAGGATGTTCAAGGGGATGACGGGTTGGTTGGAGGGAGCCTGTGCAAGGACATTCTCGGGAGCCAGCGGCAAAGTGGGCGACCTGGCCGTGGAGCTCTTATTGGAGGACGTCGAGCCGACCGAGGAGGGAGTTTGTTGTTGTTGGTGGTGTCGTCGAGCAGCGGTAGCTGGAGTTGCTGGGAACCCAGACCGCAAGCGGGGAGTGCCGCTCATCGCATTCGCATGCCGTGGAGATGCAACGCCTAAAAAACAAGAAGCATCGGTGAGAGTAATCGTGACCAGCCAGGAGGAGCGGGCGTGGGCGAAGGGCCGGCGATGTCGTGGGTGGCGATGTGTTTTTTTGGGGTTGTTGATGGTGGTTTGCTCCGTGAGAGAAAGACAGAAATTCGCTGGTCAAATCCGTCACGTCAGAACGCGACTTGTGAAAGCCCGAGGAAACAGGCTGCTGCTTTGGCTTCTGTGCACTAGAAAGGCGCTAAAGCTACCCCCAGCTCCAGCACCCAATGGCAGCATTCAGGGCTGCTGATTGGCTGCAGTGCTGCTCTGTGCGCGAGCAAGGCATGGATTTCACCCACTGAAGACAATAAGTTGGAAGGCTTGGCAGGCAAAAACTCGTGTGATTGGTCGAAATCCATGGCTGTACCTAGGTATTTACAATGTCCCTCGACGCCCTGAGGTGGGAGCTATCCATGCAAACATCGATGGGATATCATCACCTCACTTCCAAGTCACGGATGAACGACGGGCAAGGTCGCCAGCAAAGTCATCAGCGCCTCTTTATTCAGCTTTTTCTTCGGGAACTCTTTCTCGTTAGAAAAGCCGACGGTTAGCTTGTCTACTACTTCCCGTTCCAAGCAAACCAGTGTTATCGACGCGCAGTTAAGGCCAGTACCTATCCGGTGAACCCACAGCCGTTCGCGACAACAAAATCTGGGACGAGGCGCTTTGGACGTAAGGTAGTCATAGTAGATATACCAAGCTCTCATGTAGCAAGCCTTGAATTTCTGGTCAGTTGCCTTCTACTCGTTTCTCGTTTTGTCTTCTGTTATCTTTCCTGCTTTCTCTCCATCCTTTCTTCCAGTCGTCGTCAGGGAAGCGACGATTCCCCTAGGGTCGTCGTTTTGGGCCTCAACCCGCCAGCCAACGTGGTGAAAGAATGCCTAGGGTGACAACTTAGCAACACGGTCAATGACTTACGTCTCTGCCTTCCTACCTGACTCGACCAACTCTTCTTTGTTCAAGCTGTACACGCCTTTTTCTCTCCTCCACAAACACAGTCGCAATGCCCATCCCTTACCCGTCCAACCCAACCAACACCCCTCCTTCACCTCTCACGTGTAGATTGATTCCCCGATGCTACAAGCTCTCAACGCGCCCGTTACCTGAGTCTCAAAGACTCTCCATTTGTCACAATGACGGCACCAACCATCACCATATCAGATCCCGTCGTCATGGCTCACAACTCCGTAACTGACCAGTCACCGCAGAGCATTGAGACTCGAGCAACACAGACTCCTGCCCGCCGATCGTCCCGCCTGGCCAGTCGCCTCGCTGTCAATCCCCAGCAGGCCAGAGCCGTATCGGCCACTATGAGTGAGTCGAGCCGCAACCCCAAGCGCAAGGCTAGCGAGGCGACAAAACAGGCTACGCAGCCCGTTGACAGGTTGCTCGATGAGGCGCTGGCACCACTCACCCCTAAGGACGTCGAAGAATGGAAGGGTTGGATCGAGCTTGAATCAGAACCAGTCAGGATGAGCCCCTGTGTCTACTCCATTTGCGCCGTCTCTAACTGAAGCTCAGGCATTCTTCAACATTATATTGCGAGATCTGGGTGTCAAGGATATTAAAGCTCAAGAGATTTTCACCATCGACCAGGACTCTCTCGACATGCTGTCGTCAGTCCCCTTAACCTGACAACATAGCTCGCGCTCACATCATCTAGGAAACCTGTATTCGGCTTAATATTTCTCTTTCAATATGTTCCAGGCCATGATGATGTGGACCAGGACGAAGACACAAGCGACGTATGGTTCGCAAACCAGGTAACCAGTCCTCGTCAAGGAAAAAAGCCATTACTCACGCTTCCTAGACGACAGATAATGCATGCGCCACCGTGGCCCTGCTTAACATTATCATGAACGCCGAGGGCATTGACCTCGGCGAGAACCTCCGTGGCTTCAAAGAATCAACCCAAGCCCTCAGCACGCCCCTTCGAGGACACCAACTCAGCCGAAACGCCTTTATCCGCACCATACACAACTCATTTACGCGTCGCATGGATCACCTCAACGCCGACCTGTACTTGGAGAACGAAGCATCTGATGCGAGGTCCAAGAAGGCGAGGAAGCGGGCTACCCCGAGAAAGGGGAGGAAGCCAGCTAAAAGAAAGAGAGCAAGACCTGAGTATGGCTTTCACTTCATTGCATATGTTCCTGCTGGAGGATACGTTTGGGAACTGGATGGGCTGAAGAGCAAGCCTCACAGACTAGGTAAATATCGCGTCCGGTTCACGAGTAGAAATGTGGAATGCTCACCGTTCTTCCAGAATCTGTGTCCTCTGGTGACTGGACGACCATTGCGCGGCCTCAGATTGAAGGTCGCATGCTGCAATACGAAGAGAGCCAACTATCCTTCAACCTCCTTGCCTTATGTCAGAGCCCACTGGCCACTTGTTCTCGAGCAATTACCCTCGCCGTCGCATCCCTCCACCACCTCCACGCTCAAATGCAAGCGTGTTCCACGTTTACAGAGCTGGTCGCCGCCGAACCCAAACCCCTTGATATAGATGACGACTCACAACTTTCCGAGTTCAACCTTAGCAAGCCGGACATTATCGACGCGGAAATTCCAGAGAGAATACGAGAAAAGGTGTCGCAAACTGATTTGAAAGCAGGTGATGCATACGCACTGCATCAAGAGTTAGTCATTGACGTCAAGGTGGCCATGGGTGAGTTCCGCACCGAGCTCAAGGCCATTGCGGACGACGAGCAGCGCGTCAAGGGCCGGAAAAGGGACTACGGACCTGCTCTGCACACGTGGATGAAGAAGCTTGCCGAAAAGGGAGTCCTAGAGGATGTGATAAACGCCGCATAAGGGCACAGAGGGGAGCTATGAAGGGTGGGAAACCCTCCTTTAGTATGCATGTTTCCAGTCGGGGACATGATGAGGTTTTCGGGTCAGACCAATTAGCGACTTAGGGCGAGGGTATTGTGCAATAGACGACTTCATCGGCCGTTTCACAAGATAGATGGGGTCAAAACATCAACCTTGTAAATATCCAGCGTTCCCAGAGACCGGATTCTCGATCCTTTAGTCACATGTTTTAGACACTATACCCGAGCTAAAACCTCGCAAGTTTCTCTCCAACGCCGGCCATTTTCCCTGATCTCTAGTGCAGTTTGCATTCTTACTTCGCGCGCAGAAATCCATGTGGCCAAACAAACGATATTGTAGAGTAAAAGGAAAAGAAGAAAGGAGTATCCGGGTTTAGTCGTCCGGGTACTGTTCCTTGATGTTTGACACAAACGTACATGTCGTAGCATCAAACTTTTTGAAGAACTTCCCAGCCAAGGGAAACATGCGCTCAGGGACCTCATCTGCATTTTGGATCAGCACAATGTTGTCCTCGGCAACTACATGTCGCTCGGGTCCCGTGGTGCGTCTAGATAAGTGTCAGTGGTATGGAGATCCCCGGATGTTCTGGAGCGACTTACAAGCATGTGTAGAAAGTCTGGTTACGCGGCCGCACCAGGCTAGGCAGTTCGGTATCGCTGCTGTCGGACAGCGTCTCGTCGATGGCCACGGTGTGTGGCATGGGCAGTCGGCGCGTCCCTTGGTCTGTCCAACCGTTGATGACTCCGATCCATCGATATCGCCGATGTCGAAAGACTTGTCCAATCTTGTACGCCACTGGCTGCATTCGCTCGCGGTCTCTTCGGATGACAGGAGGCGCCAGATGGTCCAGTTCTCGTACCAGGCCCAGGATCTCCCGAGGGTCGTCCCACCCCTGAGGAGGGTGATGGCCTGCAAATCTCTCGCGAAGGGGTGCGAAGTGGTCGTATAACGGGACAAGATACTTCTCAACTAGCCACGCGTCTTCGTGCCAACTTTTGGCAAATCGGCGGAGGAAGGGCTCAAGGCTCTCGTCCCACGCGAAGACGTTGACGGGTGTCATGAGGAGAGCCGCCCACAAGGCAGAATAGAGGGCAGCATCTATGTTGATGGAACCGTTTCCGCTCATGAGCTGCGTGAGTTCGGGATCGGTCTCTTCTCGAGACTCCACCACTCTGGCAGCAGTGGCTCTAATGTTACGCGCAGTCCTCATCGCGACGGAGATGGGCGGCACTGGAGCCAAGAAGACATCAGTGCTAGCTTGCCAGCCGAATTGAGACAGCATGGCTTGCAGAGCGGCCATTGGTATCTCATCATCAGAGCCATAAGGATCTAGGTACATCATCTCTCGGGCCACGCCATTCTGCGCCGCGGAGATGCCATCCAATGTCTTGTCATGCTCTGCAAAGACGATGGCGTGGACGTGGGTGGGAAACGAGCAACACTGGGCCTGCAACCCCAACCTTTCTGCGATGCAACAGTAGATGGCACTGGAGATGATGGGGATAGAATCATGATCCTCATGACGCAAGGCCTGGCCTATCAGACAGTTCCGAAGATTTCGATAACTTCGCTCCGGGTTCACTAAACCCGTCATGTTATGGGCGCGAAGCCACCGGTTGAGTGCCAGTGCTTTCTGGCGCGTTGACATCTCATCCACACCAAGCACGCTGTCACGAAACTCCAATGCCTTGTCATCAAGCAGGCGAGCAATCTGGCAGGGACGATTAGTACTGAGAAGGTACGGTTCAACTAGCAACATACATCATCCAGATCGCCAGGCTGATCGTGAAGCACGAACAGATCGAAGGCGCCCAGTGCTCGCTCAAGACTAGAGGCTGAAGAATGTCCTGCAGGAGTGTTGTGGACCGTCTGGATCAGATGCCACTCCTCAATAGCGAGACTTCGATGGATACTGTCCAAGATGGAATTACTGTAATAGCTGGCGTACGACTATTAGCCCAAGGTTGGAAAAGCGAAGCGCCCAAGATGATTACCGTCTCGCTAGAACATCTTCCACGGGCTCCTCAGTGTGGCACTGGTCCAGGAGAAAGTCCTTGGCATCATACCCCAGTCGACAGATCTGCTCGAACTTATTTAAGCGACCAACTTTGGTCGCCAGAACCTCGTCCAAGAGACGCGATATTTGACCATTGCGAGTCTTGCGCAGAATGAACAGGCGCTTCCACTCGACTTCCGAGGCCCTCTCCTTCAACCTACGGTGGAATGCATGCTCGGGGCTCCAGTATCGAAAGCTGCTCTGGCAATGATATCTCCACAGCAGGGGCTCGTTGGCGAGCCGGTTTAGACGGTGGGACAGTAGCTGAAAACTAGAGAGCGTGTCTTCGGGAGAGACGTAGTAAAGCAAATGCTGGATTATCTCGTCTGGGACATGATCCAGCACCATGGTGGCGCTTTCAAGCGATGTCGGATGCGATAGAAGGGCGGTAGGGTAAAGCGTATTGCAGAGTACCCTTGTAAGAGTATAAACAAAAGAAGCGTTCTTTGCAGGGCAGACGATGAGCAGGCAGCGAGTGTTTGTGGAGATTCAAATCACGGAACCGTCTGTCGATCAAAAGGCGAATATGTCATCGCCCTACTTGGCCTCGCCTTCTCATCTTGATTCGAGGAATGCTTCATCTTGTGCGCATGCGATTCGATTTATTGTTAGTCAGGCGATTTAGCGGGGTGACGCAATAAAGGGGGGTCTGATGACTCATCTACATTTCCCGTTTCGATTGGCTGGGGAAATATGTCGGCAATTGACTCAAAATTGTTGCGTCTATGCCGGAAGAGGATAGAAAGTAAACAAAACGCGCCTGGGGCATCGACTTACACTACACGCGATTCAATTCCGCCGCGACGTACCCTCGTACCTCGCCTTATCATTCATTCATCGATCTTAACTTACAACAACCGACTCGGTACAACCTCTCGAAGCGCGACCACCCATTATCACCGACGTGACTTACCTCTGCATCCGTCTCTGCCTTTGTAACATGCAGTGCCCGCCCGATACACGCCGTTTCTAGAGTTAACAACCTCCGCCCGCCAACATGGTCCAGCCCGACTTTGGCGGCGCGCTCGACACCCCGCGAACAAACATCGGGGATGCGACCTACCTCAGCCGACAGCCCGACTTCGCCGACATCTCCCAGGAGGCATCTTTCCAGTCACCCGTCAAGGACGGAAACTTCATTCAGCAGCTCCGTAATGGCGGCCGCTCCAATGGCATCAACATGCGCACCCCGCGTCAGAGTCAGAGGGGACCGCTCGCCGATCGCCGAAATCTTCCTCCCAGCATCGGAGGCGCCGAGTTCACGCCTCTACTAAAGTCGGCCACGCGAAATAGTGTGCGGCGCTACGGAAAAGAGAACGGCACCGCAGTGCCCGGCACACCCAGCTTGGACAAAATCGACGAGGGCGACCTGACCGCGGTCCCGCGAGGAGACACGTCAATATACACAGGTTCGCGCAACCAGTCGTACATGGACAACACACTGCCTCAGGTCGACGACAGTAGTGCTGCCTCGACCCCACTGGCACTGCCGCCGCGAAGGGGAGGAGACAAGGGGCCCCTCCAGGACGGGAATCAGCTGTCGCTACGAGAGCAGGAAAATGTGATCGATAGGATCGAGAAGGAGAATTTTGGCCTGAAGCTGAAGATTCACTTCCTCGAGGAGGCGCTCCGAAAAGCCGGGCCAGGCTTTAGCGAAGCCGCGCTCAAAGAGAACACCGAGCTCAAGGTGGACAAGGTCACAATGCAAAGAGAGCTCCATCGGTACAAGAAACACCTTACTACTGCCGAGAAAGATCTCGAGAGCTACCGCCAATCAATGCTGGAGCTCCAAGAAAAGGCAAAACGGAAATACGCCAACGAACACCAGCGCGCCGAGATGGACAAGCTGCAACGCTTGTTGGAGGAGCGAGAAGCAGATATTGAACATATGCAACGGCAGCTCGATCAAGAACACAAAGACACCAATCAAGTCGAGAAGCTCCGGGACGACATCGGAGACCTGGAGGCTGATCTTCGGGAAAGAGACCGAATACTCACCTCGCACGAGGACGAGCTGGAGGACCTCAAGGACAAACTGGAAGAAGCGGAGGACAAGGCTAAAGACGCCCAGCGAAAGATGGTTCAGCTGGAAGAGAAAGCCCACAACAGCGAGGGGTTAGGAGAGGCCAAGGACAGGATTCAAGATCTTGAGCACAATATCCGTCGCTTAGAGGAAGAGGTCGAAGATGCAAAGGCCAGGATGGAGGATGCCGAGACGAAGATGGAGAAGGCCGAGGCCGAGCGGAAAGATGCAGTGGCCCAAAAGGACCGAGCAGAAAATGACCTGGACGAACTCCAGGAGGAATTGGCCAACAAATCGGTTGTCACCAAAGGGCTTTCTCGGCAGATTGAAGAGAAGGTGGCGCGGCTACAGGAAGAGCTAGACAAGTCTGGACAGGAGTACGCTGCCTTGGAGAAGGAGCTTTCCGAGGTCAACCAAGAGAACGAGAGTCTCCAGTCCACGGTCAAGGATCTGCGAAGAAACCAAGAAAGCCACGACCGAGAGCGGCGTTCTATCATATCCAGAGTGGAGGAATTGGAGGCCGACCTACGCGCCCGAGCTGACGACAAGGACATTTTTCAATCACGTCACGATTCCATGGCCAGCAATTCGGCCTCTCTCCAAAAGGAGATCACGAAGCTGGAGAGGGAAGTCGAAGATCTCGAGCATAGGCTTGCCGAGGAGAGGGAGCATGCTCTTGAAATCGAAAAAGACCTCCGTGGCCAATATCAGGGTGAAATTGACCGACTCAATGACGAGGTCTCAGATCTTCAGGCGGAGATTCGCGAAAAGGACAACCTCTACGATAACGACAGCGAGAAATGGGAGACCGAAAAGCAAAATCTTGAATCCGAGCGAGAGCGCGCGGATGAGAAGGCCGTAGGGCTGCAACGAACCATTGACAGGCTTCGAGAAACTGAAGGAACACTCTCCGACAAGGAGTCGAGGCTGCAGGCGGCCATCCAGAGCGAGGCGGAGAGGCACAGGAGCGAGGAAGGTGTCTTGACGCGACAGATTGAAGACCTCCAAGACGCGCTTGAAACTCGACAGACGTTACTGACCAACTTACGCAATGAGTTGTCCACAGTCCGCGATGAATTACGACAAACACAAGTCGATTACCAGACTCAACTGAATAAGGTTGCCGCATTGGAGGACGAGGTGGACGTGTTGCAAAACACCCTGCATCAGGAGCAAGGCTCTGGGCGCCGGGATGTGGATGCTGGACACCGAGAACTTGAGGCTCAGCGCCGGCAACTCGACGCCGCGAGACGGGAGTGTGACGATCTCAAGGAACAGCTCAAGGCCATCCGACAGAAGGCGGAGTTGGCCCAGGTCGCCAACACTGCCTCGGAACAGACCGCCCAGCAATCTACAGAGTCGGTGGCACGTCTTAAGTGGCAGCTCTCCGACACCAATGCCCAGCTACAAAAGATCACCAGAGAGAAGCAGTCGCTACAGGATCAGCTGGCCAAGAATACCCTCGAGCTCCATTCCGTCTCATCTTCGCTAGCTGAGACAAAGGCGGAACGAGACGAGCTCGAGGCCGAACTTCGCCGAGCCCAGCTCTACGATAACGAGACGATCCGTGTTGACCAGGAACGACTCGACTTGCGCACAGCCAAGCTCAAGCTCGATAACGAAGTGCGCCGCCTCAAAGACGAAAATCGGGCCTTGACTGAGCAGCGAGAGACAATCGAGAAGACTCTCGAGGACGAGATTGAGAAGGCCGCGGAAGAGGAAGAGCGTCTCGGTCAAGAGGTTCTCCAGCTCCAGACCAAGCTGCGACAGACGACGTCCACCGAGACGCACGAGTTGGCTGCCGCCCGACGAACCATCCGCGAGCTTGAGCGCCAGATTGACGACCTTGAACATCAGTTCACCGCCCGCCAGCTGCCAGGGAACGTCGAGGGTAACAGCGAGCTCTCTCTAGTTCGCAAGGACCTTTCGGCGGCACGTCAGAAGGAGCTCGACTTTCTACAACGGGAGTCGGCTAACAGGGACATGGTCAAGGGTCTCAAGCGCCAAGTTGCCGACCTAGAGCGTCAGGTTCACGAGACCGAGGTCTCTCGATTAATAGTCTCGCCCAAGTCGTCGGCGAGTGACTCGGGGCGCAAGTCGGAGCTGTCTGAGCTACGACACCAGCTCTCAGCCGCTCAGCAGTCCATCCACGAGCTCCGTTCCAAGAACCGAGAGACCGAACGCAAGGCACTACAAGCCTCGCAGGACCTCCAGCGGCAGCTCAACGACCTCGAGGATCAGAAGGTGGTGCTCGAAGAGGTCCTCGACGAGGCCCGACAACAAGCCGAGGAGACGGCCGCGCACCACGAGCGCATCCTACAGCGCATGAAGCACAAGCTCGAGAAGGCGGAGCGGGAGCGCAACACAGCGGCGACGCAGCAGACAGACTTGAGCAAGCAGGATCGCCAACTGCGCAAGAGCCGCGTCGAGATGGAGAACCTTGAGCACGACGTCCGCCAGCAGCAAGAGCTCATCGACTCGCTCGCCGCGTCCGAGTCGTCCCTCCGGCGCAAGCTCGAACGCGCCCGCAGCGAGCGCGCGGCCTTCCGCCTCAGCGCCGAGAAGCTTCAGAAGGACCTCGAGCGCGCCAAGGCCTCGAACAAGGACGCCCGATCCACGACCACGGCGATCACGCCTGTGCAGCGCCGCACCCAGGCCTCGCTAGAAGACACCGACCAGGCGCTCGAGACGGTTATCCGCGCCGCCGAGGGCGCAGAGCAGCGCCACAAGAAAGAGCTCCGCGGCATGGTGATGCAGATGGAGTGGATGCAGGCCCGGTGGCAGCGCGAGGCTTCTCTCCGCGCCGACGCTGCCTTCGCCAAGAAGTTCCTCCAGCTGCAGCTCGACATCGCCAACGCTTGGTATGTCGCCCTTGTCCTCCCGCTTGACGATCCGTTACTGACTCCCCTCATAGCAACAAGGCCCAGCTCCGCGAGCTCGAGGACATCCGCACCAACCTCCTCGGCAACCGCAAGCCGCTTTCCCTCCCCGGCACCTCCGGCAACAAGCAATCATCCTCCTCCGTCGCCGAAGCCGCCGCCCGTCCAACCCTCCGGACCTTCCTCGTCATAGCCCGCTTCATTGCCCGCATGCGCATCTCAGCGCGGGACTGGGCAAAGCAAGAGACGGTGCGCCAGCGCCTTGTCGTCGCAACCGAGGAGCAGCGCAAGACCAAGCGCTCACGCCAGCTCAAGGTCGTGCGCGCCGAGGCGTGAGATGAGGGCAACGCTTTGTGGACTTTTGCATGGATGGCGAATCGCAGGTTGGATGCATGGATGGCGCTGCGGATATCATCTTGTCGTCTCGAGTCTTGTTGATCTCTCAGCTGGTTGGAATCGTGTAAGCAAGCAGGCCATGATGGGATTCGTTTGGGTACTGGCTCAGGACAGGGACGGGCATGGAATACTTGGGGCGTTTGGGCACAATGAGACGAGCAAAGAATGCATGCTGCAGGGGAAAGCGCATCACGAAAGTTGTATGGCATATTGGATTGTTTTTGGTGTTCTTTTTTACTGAGTAAAGATCCAAGTTGATTTGTACCCGCGCTGGACGAACAATCGATCCGACTCGATGTGATAATGATGACGATGATGAGAAGGAGCATGTACTAGTCCGCAATACTAACTCAACGAGAGACCTTCATGCATCACCACTCAAAAGCAAATAAATGGTGCAACGCAGTATCCAACCAGCAGATGACCTCCCGTCGTAGCACCTTCGCATATGGCGAATGTTTATCCTTCCCTCCTCGCCTATCCGAGATTCGAAGCTCAGCTCGGCACAGTACCCTCGTTCGAATTACTGACATCACACAGGGACGACCGCCAAGAGGGGAGGCTCAAGATATTCAAGTTTCCATGTACAAGGAAGTCAGACGCCTTTGGGGTATATACATTACATGACGAACAGGACGTTTGTGTCTGTAACTGAGTCAGTTTCACCATCGCCACACGACAAAGACAAAGGGAGGTTTACCAAGTGGGTGACTGCATGAAAGCTGTGGCTTCTGTGTGTAACGAGTCGCTAGTTCGTCACGGATACTGTTCAGCAGCTGGACGTAGCTCTGCTGAGGGTTCTTCTTGAGGGCGGAGACGAAGGCCCAGGACATGGCGCCCGTGGCCTGTGAGGCGATGGTAGCATCAGCTCTATAGAGATGGTTAGCTGTTGTTGAGTAGGCTGTGAAGGCTGTCTGATCAAGTAGCAACAAATGCAAGCCCTTCTGCGGTGCCGCGGGCGAGACGAGAATCCTATGCGCAGCGTAGTGGTCCAACGCAGCCCGTCGCCTCAAATGATAATATACAGCCATCAGAAAGGCTGCATAATACATCTGAGGCATTCCGGACGAAACAGCAGCATTGCTTCTAAATACATGAGTCTGTGCCACTCCAGGGGATCCAAATCCCGGGCCATATTATTATAATCAATATCCAACACCTAGCACCTTCGCTCGCAATCCAACCCAATTTTAGGTCATGGTAGCTTGACCACAGAAACTTGTAGACCCAAGAAAGACTTGCAACATAGAAACACCAAAGAAATGCGCAAAACTGAGACAGGGGTGGGTAGAGAAAAAGAGAAGGAAAAGATCAAGAGTAACAGTCAATGCAGGATTGAAGGCTCAAAAGAGAAAACCGGAGGAAATAGGGGGACCCACGAAGTTTGATCATCCTTGCTACCAGACCACATAACCACGTCGGCGGGTGAGGTCTTGGTGGAAATGGTACGTTCGCGAGCATCATCGCCGTTGGCAGCCTTCTTGATGAAACCAAGAATGTTGCTTGCAACACCACCGAGGTCGCCCTGACTGTACGAAGAGATAACACCAAGCAAACCCTGACCGGCTTCCTTGGCCAAGTTGGGTTCCTTGAGAATGCCTTGGGTAGAGTAGATGTACGGCAAGTCGAGGGCGGTGCCAGAGTGACACGAGTCGAAAATGGCAGTTAGTCGAACACCGGCTTGCAACGGGCGAACCATGATGCGGTGCATCTCGTCGTCGGTAATGTGTCCAGTCTGTCGGAAGTCAACGGGATAAATGACCTCGTCATAGCCATCGTCCTCGTCGCCATCGAGGTCCTTGGTTTGTCCACCGTGACCTGCGTATGTTAGCGGATCGAGAGGATCCTGGTAAAGGAATTAGTGATTCAAACCTGAGTAGTGGAAGAAGAGCGAATCGTTAGGCCGAGCATCCTTCACCAGCCAGTGCATGGCTCGCAAAATGTTCTGTTTGGTTGGCTGACTCATGGGGTTTTGCTGGTCGTCGGTGAGGATAACCATGTCCTCGCGCTTGTAACCGAAGTGCTCAGAGAGGTAGGCGGTCATGTTGCGGACGTCATTGATGCAGCCACGAAGCTGACCGCGCTGGCCAAAGTAGTTGATTCCGATCAATAATGCCTTTCTCCTGCCGCTGCAATTGGAATATCGAAAGGCATAGCTGTTGGGGGCGCCATGGCCGAATTGCTGGGGGGCTGAGGGAGGTGGTGGGGGACCTGGCGAGGATTTAGCAGCTGCGGTATTGCAACGGGGCGGGTTTGGGTGTTGTAGACTCGTTGGAAGGTAGCTTACCGCTGGGGCGTGTCTGATAGTTTGGCTGAGGAGGCGGGTGATGGCCATACTGCTGCTGCGGAGCTGGCGGTTGCTACAAATATAAGGTCAGCTTCTTATTCCGGCCGAGTCTGACATACGGCAGCGAGGGGAATAGGCATGATGTTTCGAGAGAGCAGGAAAACGGTTGTTTCGGCAGGGAAAAGAAAGATATTATCGGGGAATCGAGAACGAATGAGGTCGAGGACAGAATAAGGAGATGCGCACCTGCTGGTAGCCGTATTGTTGCGGGGGAGGCTGTTGGTAGCCGCCGTAGCTGGGTTGCTGATGGTAACCCTGTTGAGGTGCGTGACCGGCGTAGGTTGGCTGCTGAGGACTATGGAAATAGAAACAGGATGTTAGCGGGCAAGACTTAAAGAGGTGAATATTCGGACATGGAAATTGATGTCAACAATGCGATCGACGGTGACTGGTGCGGGGATGGGGACGAAGATGGAGCTCGAGCTGTAGAGGAGATGGGGGCCGCACGGGTAATAGTTGCCCTGGTATTGGGGTTGTTGCGGCGGCTGCCCGCCGTAGCGGCCAGCATTGTAGCTCGGGTATCCCGACATGTCGGGTTCGGCAGGAGGACGGGGAGCGACGCGGGAAGGGTCTGCCTTGGAGCGAGGTGAGGTTCACAGTCGTGATCGTTGGCGGTGGTTTTTGGGGAGGCGTTGGTGTTTTGGTGAAGCGGCGTTGGTAGTGGTAAATGGTAGTAATGGTCGGTGGAGGTCGAGGCCGGAAGTGATGGCAGCGGTAGCTGAAATCGGGGTCTGGGCGCCAAGCGNNCAGCAGGCTGTGCACGTTAAGTTACGTGGTAGTGCCGAAGTGTCGTAGTGTCGCAGGGTTTGGGCGCCTGACAAGGTGGGACTCTTGGTGGAGGTCGGGTGTGAGCACGATGGCGATGGCGATGATGATGGCGGGTGGCGGACAATGAACGCTCGCTCACTGACAACGCGGACAAGCTCAGCTTGCAAGGTCGAGGACTAAATCTCAGGTAGGCAGGAGCTCCGAGATGTCCGAGTGTCGGCCGGAATGTGGACTCGAGCTAGACGTCGAGACTTGAGAGAAGAGCAGTGGCAGAGAGACACTGAAAGACAGGGTCTCTCGGTATAGACGGCAGCCGAGGTAGAAGCCGGGAGTATTGAGGTTAGAGTGTTAAGATGGATGAGGAGACAATAAAAGACAAGAGTGCGAGGAGGAGTTGAATAATATTTGTAGGAGTAAGGTCGCGATG
>QGQB01000426.1:0-31213 GCA_003385265.1 Neonectria hederae | reverse complement strand
ACCCTCTCTCTTTCTCGCTATCTCTCCTTCATCTAACCGGTCCCTTGCCTCAGGTCCTCCAAGCATGACCATCAAGTCTCCCCGACTGCCTCTTCTTTCTCTACCCGCGGTGGCCCCAATGTCTCTCAGAAGGACCGTCGCATGAGCGACCTCGCCAATTACCGTCGCGATCTCGCCGTCCTCGAGACGTCCCGTGTACCTCAGATCCAGCACAACCCGCCCACTGGCGGCTCCAATCCCCAGATTGCTCCGTGGATGACTCCCAACGGCTCTTCCACGCCGTCCTCCAACATGCCGACCAGCTTCTACAACGACTCCAGCGACAACCTGTCCCTCGCCTCCCAGCTCTCCCCTGGCTATCCCTCCGCCAATACCCGCTCCGGCGCCACGCCGGTGACCCAAGATTCGCCCGATGCCGCCTACTTCAACGATGGCCGCCGTCCATCCGCTGCCAGTATCCTCACGGCCAGCAGCCAGGGCTCTAAAACCAGCATGACGCGTGGCGGTTTCCGGAAACTCCAAGGTTTCTTTGGCGAGGAGTTCCCTGGTCGCGATAGCTCTGAGAGCAGCCTACCCACTTCCTTTATGGGCAAGGACCAGCGCCAGCGCTCCTACAGTTCCAGCCGCCCCACTCAACGGGATCGTAACTACTCAAACGCAACAGATCACACCCGAGACGCCTCTCCGTCATCTTCCCGGCCTAGAACTCCGGTCCCTGCCCCAGAAGTTGTCCCGTTCTTGTACCAAGATAACAATGTGCGTCGGCTACCTGTTCGTTACCCTGCTTCATTCTCGTCATACCCGCTGCCCCGCTGCCATCACTGCTCCCGTCCTTCCTTCAGCAGAACCTGCACCTGCACCTGCTCTTGCTCTCAAATCACTTTGCTTGCTCTCTGCGATGGGGAGCTTCCCTGCTGACCATCCGCCTATAGGATATTGCACGATATGGCGAAGCCCCCGTTCGAGACATCATGACCGGACCCGATCGAGATCGATACATGCCTGACGGATCTTCCCAAGTTCCCCCTAAGACATCTTCCTCCTCGCGATCTGCTCATTCCCTTGTCCACAGGGACCACCATCATCGACATAACAAGAGCAATGACGATCCACGAACCCTGAGGCCGACCATGAGCAGGGAAGATACCCCAACCGGCGGCCCGCTGTCGCGCGACCGGGGAGCAGGGACGCCAGGCGTGTACTCGACGAGGTCTAGAGGGCAGAGCCCAACACCGAGTAACAGAAGCGCCGGCCCGTCATTCAGCTCTAAGTCAAGTCAGGTTGATGGGCAGACGTCGCCCGGCCATCATGGGAAGCGAGGACTCCTGAACCGACTCCGACGGCACCATAATAAAGACAAGGATGAGACTGCGCGACTTCGTGACCTACCCCAATCAACGAAGTCCCTTCAACCTAAGTCCTCGAAGCCGGACTTCCACCGACCAGACATATCGCCTTCGGCGTTCCCTACCTCAGGACCATTCGCACAGGATCATGGAGATGGCCCGGACTTGCGGCCAGGTACCCAGCGTGGAGCGACCTTCAACAACAAGTTTCCGTTTTCGAAGAAGCCCCGACCCCTCCGACCGCATGACTTCGTCGAAGACTCGATTGGTCCAACAGATCGCAATGATCCTGTATATCACCTCGATACTAACCTCAACGATATGGAGGGCATTTTGTCGAAGCCACCACAACTCACGCCAATGGATGTCAGTTTTGTCAACAATATCGAGTTAGAACGCGCCGAATCCGTTTCGTCAGTAGCCCCGACGGGACGTTGGGATGCTCCGGATAGCTGGGCTGTAAGGCGGAACACCGAGGACAATTCATACGATGCCCCTGATGTCGACGAGATTGGAAGCCCACCCAGGCCAGAGGAGAAGATAGCATCATTCTGCATCCGAATCTTCCGCTCAGATGGAACATTTTCCACCCATTCGATGCCCCTGGACTCAAGTGTCACCGACGTCATTTCTCAGGTTATTAAGAAGACATACGTTGTCGATGGCTTGGAGAATTACAACATCATTATGAAAAAGCATGATCTCATTCGCGTCCTTCTGCCTCCCGAACGACCCCTGTTGATGCAAAAGCGTCTTCTACAACAGGTCGGATACGAGGAAAAGGATAGGATAGAAGACCTCGGGCGAGAGGATAACAGCTATCTATGTCGCTTCATGTTCTTGTCTGCTCGTGAGAGCGACTTCCATGCAAAAACAACTGATATGGGTCTGGCTCGTGCTCAAAAACTCAACTACGTCGATCTCTCGGGGCGAAATCTCATCACGATACCAATTTCCCTTTATTCCAAGGCCCCGGAGATCATATCCCTAAACCTTTCCCGCAACCTGTCCCTCGACGTTCCTCGCGACTTCATCCAATCTTGCAAAAACTTGAGAGATATCAAATTCAACAATAACGAAGCAAGGAAGCTGCCGCCGAGTCTGAGCCGGGCAGGCAAGTTGACATTCCTAGATGTTGCCAACAATCGCCTAGAGCAGCTGGAGCATGCTGAACTTAACACTTTGTTTGGAATGTTGAAACTGAACCTTGCGAACAACCGACTCAAACACCTCCCACCAGACTTTGGGGCGTACAAGTCCCTGCGGACTCTGAACATATCTTCCAACTTCCTCGACAAATTCCCTTCGTTCTTGTGCGAACTGGATAGTCTCGTTGACCTGGACCTCAGTTTCAACGGCATCGCCAGTCTTCCCAACGAGATTGGCAACCTGAAGAACCTGGAGAGGCTTCTGATTACCAACAACAGACTCACGCATAGTGTGCCGCCGTCATTTGGACAACTCATCAGTTTGCGTGAACTCGACATCAAGTACAATGGCATAACGAAGATTGACATCATTTCGGAGCTCCCCAAACTGGAAGTTCTTTCTGCTGACCACAACTGCATCTCTGCCTTTGTGGGACAATTCGAGACGATACGCCAATTGAAACTGAACTCGAATCCCCTCAACAAATTCGAGATTGTGGGACCTGTACCAACACTGAAGACGTTGAACCTCTCCAATGCACAGCTGGCTAGCATCGACTCGTCCTTCGCCAACATGATGAACCTGGAACACCTCATTCTGGACAAGAACTACTTCGTGTCTCTTCCTCAGGAAATCGGCACTCTAAGCAGATTGGAGCATTTCAGCATAGCAAACAACTCTGTGGGAGAACTCCCTCCCCAAATCGGATGTTTGTCGGAGTTGCGGTTGCTCAATGTCCGAGGGAACAACATATCGAAGTTGCCCATGGAACTCTGGTGGGCTAACAAGTTGGAAATTTTCAACGCCTCTTCCAACGTTCTTGAGCACTTCCCGAAGCCTGCCTCGAGAGCACCCAGAGTGCCTGGAGAGGAGTCACAACCCCCACCAGTGTCAAATGGTAGAGCCGCCGCACCGTTGGGGACACTGTCAGCGACTGCGAGCGTAGAAGAGCTCTCCGATGAACGGCGACCTAGTCAAAATTCGACCACACTCTTAAGCGTCGGTCCGTCTCCCCTCAGTGATCGAAAGAGTTCCGTGGTATCTGTCTATGGAAAAGGTGGCCGGAAAACGTCGGTCGTGTCGAGATCGACTACGGCGTCGGCAACCGCTAGGAAAGACTCAGGTCTTTCATCCAGAATGACCAACACTTTTGCTGGATCTCTGCGAAACTTATACTTGGCCGACAACCGTCTTGACGATGACGTGTTCGATCAGATTACACTCCTCTCAGAACTCCGAGTTATCAACTTGTCATACAACGATGAGATCAGCGACATGCCACAGCGATCGATTAAGAGCTGGCCGCAGCTCGTCGAACTCTACCTTTCAGGTAACGCCCTGACATCGTTGCCAGCCGACGACCTGGAAGAGTCTAGTCTTCTTCAGGCTTTATACATCAACGGCAATAGGTTCACCAATTTGCCGGCAGATATCTCGAGGGCAAAGAACCTTGCAGTACTTGATTGTGGAAGCAATTTTCTCAAGTACAACATCTCCAACGTGCCCTACGACTGGAATTGGAACCTTAACCCTAATCTGCGGTACCTGAACCTTTCTGGCAATAAGCGCCTGGAGATCAAACAGACGGCTGTAGCCAGTGGACCAGGTGCTGTCAACCGAGAGGAGTACACCGACTTTAGTCGTCTGATGAATTTGCGAGTGTTGGGACTGATGGATGTCACACTCACGCAACCCAGTATTCCTGATCAGAGCGAAGATAGACGTGTGCGTACCTCCGGCTCACTCGCGGGCCATCTTCCCTACGGGATGGCGGACACCCTAGGAAAGCACGAGCACTTGTCAACTGTTGATCTAGTCGTACCTAGGTTTAATTCCTCAGAGACGGAAATGCTTCTGGGCTTGTTCGATGGCCAGGCATTGTCTAGCGGAGGATCCAAAATCGCCAAGTACCTTCATGAGAACTTCGGCCACATCTTTGCCCTTGAACTGAAGGCTCTCAAGACGCGCTTGAACGAGACGCCGGCTGACGCCTTGCGGCGCGCATTCCTGGCACTAAACAAGGATCTCGTCACAATTGCCATCCAGCATTCGGAGGAGCGGCCGCAGAAGATGCATAGAGGCTCTGGCCAACCGGTCATTCTTACAAAGGAAGATCTCAACTCCGGTGGTGTTGCCACGGTCGTTTACCTTCAGAGTACAGAACTCTATGTTGCCAATGTGGGCGATGCCCAGGCAATGGTGATCCAGACTGATGGAACCCACAAGATGCTGACAAGGAAGCATGATCCCGCAGAGCCAACGGAACGGTCCCGGATTCGCGAAGCAGGAGGATGGGTATCTCGGAACGGGAGGCTGAATGATCTTCTGGAAGTTTCACGAGCGTTTGGCTACGTTGACCTGATGCCGGCTGTACAAGCGGCGCCATATGTGAGCAACATGACCATTCGAGAACAAGACGACATCCTCTTGATCGCCACCCGAGAACTTTGGGAGTACCTGTCACCGGGCCTAGTGACCGACATCGCAAGGGCAGAGCGCCAGGACCTCATGCAGGCAGCTCAGAAACTTCGTGACCTCGCAATGTCCTATGGAGCTTCTGGCAAGATCATGGTCATGATGATTAGTGTCGCTGACCTGAAGCGGAGACTTGAACGCTCACGACTTCATCGGGGTGCCAGCATGTCGCTGTACCCCTCTGGCATTCCCGATGCGGCTCAAGCTCTCTCCACAAGGAAAATCCGCAGGCCCAAGGGCGGTGTTTTGGATTCCTCGCTCGATCGCCTGGAAGCAGAGATTACGGCACCGACAGACAATGTTTCGATCGTCTTCACTGACATCAAGAACTCGACCAACTTGTGGGAGATGTACCCAAGCGCGATGCGATCGGCCATCAAGCTTCACAACGAAGTTATGCGTCGACAACTCCGTCGTATCGGAGGGTACGAGGTCAAGACTGAAGGAGATGCCTTCATGGTCTCCTTTCCCACCGCCACGTCCGCTTTGCTCTGGACCTTTGCTGTCCAGATGCAACTTCTGGAAGTGAGCTGGCCATCGGAAGTGCTTAACTCGGTTTCCTGCCAGCCAGTCTATGACAAGGATAACGGCCTCATCTTCAAGGGCTTGTCAGTGCGGATGGGAATTCATTTCGGAGACTGCGTTAGCGAGACGGATCCGGTCACGCGCCGTATGGATTACTTTGGGCCAATGGTTAACAAGGCGTCACGAATCTCGGCCGTGGCGGATGGTGGACAAATTACTGTCTCCACTGACTTCATTTCTGAGATACAAAGATGCCTAGAGAACTATCAAGACACGGACCGTGCCACATCGGGATCCGAAGATACCTTCGAAGATGAGTCGTTTGGGTCTGCAATCCGAAAGGATCTCAGGTCTCTGACCTCGCAAGGATTCGAAGTCAAGGAGATGGGTGAAAAGAAGCTGAAGGGACTCGAGAACCCGGAGGTCGTCTACTCACTCTACCCACATGCCTTGGCCGGTCGCATCGAGTTCCATCAACAGCACGAGAGACGCGAGGAAGGCCCTGATAAGCCTGCTATTCTTGCTCCAGGAGCTGAGCT
Source organism: Neonectria hederae (assembly GCA_003385265.1). Taxonomy (NCBI): domain Eukaryota; kingdom Fungi; phylum Ascomycota; class Sordariomycetes; order Hypocreales; family Nectriaceae; genus Neonectria; species Neonectria hederae. The sequence goes on along the minus strand of QGQB01000426.1, from coordinate 25,179 downwards.
TTCATTTGACCCTGACATGATATGGACGCTCTGGCGAGTCAGCTTACGTCTGGAGATGCTTTGTAGTAGTTTGGAGGGCGTAGGGGGTCCCGGGCTTCAGCCGCCTGAGACGGAACTGCTCGAGAGGATCAAGCAGCGAGGAGGTGAAGTCACTGATCGATTTTTGATCAACTTCATGGAGCATCAAGTCAGCAGGATAGAGGTACGTTTCCCGATAACCCATGCTAAGCGTCCTTCGAACATGATACTGACAACCGCATCAGACCTGCATCTCGACCCTTGCGATGCGACACCTTGCCGTCGGCGGCGGTAGGTTTAGTGTGCTTGAAGAACTCGGAGGCCCCATGTCTTCTGTCTTGGACCACTTCCTCTCTCAACATAAGCAACTTGAGCGATACACGAAGAAATATGGCAAGCTGCCGAGCATTTCCAGTGATAGCGAGGACGAAGAAGACGGTAAAAATGAAGACGAAGACGACTCTACAACGGGAGGGAGCGACACGGAGCAGGAGTAAAGCCTTTGCTCAGCTCGATGCTTCTCTCTACACTCTCAATCCTAGCTGCACCTCAACGCTTATATATCACATAATTCAACACCCACACGCGATACGAACTCCGTGGCCCTCAGGGATTCGAACACAAGAGCTTTTGTTCAGGTCACTTTCCGGGAAGAGAGGGAGGGAATCACGGGACTGAGGAGTTCGTTCCCTGGGTTCTTACTCCTAGGACTTTGGTTTTACGTATTGGTTTTCTGAGATGTTTCTTTTGGTTGCCTCTTCTCTATTGATTAATGCTGCGCCTGGCTGTTTGTTGATCGGGTCTAGAGATTCTCTTGAGACCGACTACTTTTCTGGGCAGGAAACGCATATGAGATTCTATATGGCGTTGGGCTACGGGATGCATGGGGTGTATCGCTTGGAGGTCTCCCGCCGCCTCCACCTTGTTGTATCTGTTGTTTCTGGCTCGTGGTTGTTGGATGCGTATGCGGATGGCCTTTTGGAGTTAAGTGTAGTATCGACGGCCTTTCCAAATGCGAATGCAAGTGGGAGGCACAGAAAAAAGTTGGTAGAGTAATTTTGATAAGTGATGGTACTTGCCATTCTTGATTCATCAAAGTTAACGCCATGCTAGATGTTATATTTATTAAACAAGCGCCAGCCTATTCTACGACATTTATCATATCCGGTCCTGCCTGAGGATGTAGATCCGCGGTGACATTCGGGGACCAGCCCACCATCCCCGCGTGTACCTCCTTACGAAGTCCCGGACCGCGGCTACTTGAGCGCCGACACCGACTATTCCGGCTCCCATAGAATCTACCTCGCCAGCTGGATGACTCCCTGGCTTGAGGACCTCAATGCCGTCGTAGCCCTGGACGGTGCCGATGACCTCCCAGCGTCCCAGGACCTTGGAGGTGTCTTCGACCAGAAGGTAGTCGAACTTATCCCAGAAGATTGGCCAGTCCATTTGATAGCCGGATTCGGTTTTGTCGAACAGGAGCACAGGGGCGTCGGAGTTTTGCGGCAGTGGGAGGTCGAGAGCGATGGGATGGCCGTCAGGGTTTTGACCGAAGAGAGTCAAGCCGGTCATGCAAGTGAGAACGTCAGCATGGACTCGGATAACGGGCGTTGGGTCGTTGCGGGTGAGCACCTTGAGCTGCGCAAGCGCGTCGCCACCAGGGTAATTTAGGGATGAGAGGAGCAGCATGCCGATGCTGGCGGCGAACGAGCCCATAACGGAGAGGACAAGGGCGAGGGAGGCAGCGCGGTAGACGGGAGACTTGGTGGCGCGGGCGGAGATAAAGTCGGCGCCAAGAGCGGCGGCGGCGGTGAGAGCCGGAGCGACGTAGAAGATGAAGCGGGCTTCCTTGTGCGGCTGGAAGGAGTAGATGGCGACGTAGAGCAGGTTTGGGATGACGAGGACGCGGGCAGCTCGGGAGGTGCCTGGTTGAAAGAGGGCAAACGCGATGAGCAGCGGTGCGAGTGGGTTCAATAGGAGGCGTGGCAAGGCGGAGGTGAAGTAGTAGTGCCAGGGGGAAACACCCCAGTTGGACGAGGAGCCGAGGATGGCGTTATAGTAGAAGCCTGCGAGCTCCGGCCAGAGCGGCCTCTGCCAGAAGTAACAGTCGATGGGCACTGAGACAGCGAGGGCGGCGAGGAAAGAGCCCAACGAGACGGGGAGGAGGGCGAGCAGCGTCATGCGGCGGCTAGCGAGGAGATAAAGCGCCGCGGTGATCAGGAGGAGGGCTACCTCGGAGCGGAAAATAGCGCCGGCTAGAATGAGGAGCGCGACGGCCTGCTTCTGGCGGATGAAGTGCCTCTGGGGATTGGGCTGAGGGAGAAGAAAGGCAGAAGCGAGGGTTGCTAAGTGGCGGTTTGTTAAAACGTCGTCTTGGTTGAGTAAGGGAACCGGACGATCGACTTACTAAGACCAAAGGCATACATGTTGGGCAGCGTCCGCGATAGGTAGTAGTTGACATGGAACTGGCTCACCAGCATGACAACCCACCAGCGCGCCACGCCCTTCCCGAATGCCCTCCGCAGTGCGTTCCTTAGTACCAGGAGCGCCGTGGCGTTGAGGGCGCCCAGCAGGCTCCTGACGATGAGCTGCGCATGGCGGAACCCGGCGACGGCGACGAGCGGCTGGCCCAGGCCGGCGAGGAGCACGGGGCCGAGGAAGGTGCGCGGGACGGCGCCGGGAAAGGTGAAGTGGTCGTAGGTGTGGGCGAGGCGGGCCTGGACGTCGCCCGAGGTGGGTGTGCCGTAGACCAGGATGTCGTGAGCGGCCTGGAGGTTGAACGACTCCTCGACCTTGGTGTATGGCGCGAGGAGGAGGTGGAGCAGGGGGATTGTGAAGAGGAGGGACGTGAAGAGGACGTCCTTATTATGAATCGCTGGAAATACTATGTTAGTGTCTGTTGGGTGAGGTTTCGAGTCGGGTGAGTGAGAACTTGCCAGGAGACATCGTTCTGGTTGTCATGATGAGACAGAGAACTATGCTGTTACTTAGTCTTGAGAGAGCGAGCTCCCTGCTGAGTACATGGACGAAGTAGCTTCAAGTTGAGAAATACAGAGAACCGGAGAGGCGATGAATAAGTCAATAAGGAAGGCCGCAGTCAATTCGGTTTCAGAGATCCCTCTTCTTGGCCGTAAACGAATGCATGATAAATAGGAGAGCGATAATTAGGGATGTAGTTTGTGGTTGAGTTGACGTGTAAGTTGCACGGTCAAGTACCTGTGACAGTTGTAGTGCTAACGTTAGTTAAGGTACTGGCCCCAACTAGGCCGTAGTCGGATCGGCGCAACTATCCCCCGGCGCGCCCACCAAACCACCAAGCTCTACTTCTATGTAAGGTACCAGTAGCTACCACATGTCATCGACGTCGCCGCAGCGCCCACCTCGCAACCGCTCTCTCTCTCTACTCTCACACTCTTTCTCTCTCGCGTCGTCGCCCACCATGTTGTTCTTCGGAAACTTCCTCTACAGTACGCGATCCCTCAACTTTGTCCCCCGTCTCTTCGCTTTGCTAACCCGCATCCCTTCATAGTTACTATTGTACGAAAACCGCCCTAATGGTTCCCCCATTGCGTGCCTGGTCTCCCTTAATAACACCCGTCGCAGCTGCTCATCAACGCCGTCGCCGTCCTCTCTGAAGATCGCTTCCTCGCGCGCAGTACGTCCTTCTCTTCTACCACCGACTTCTCGCCTCTCCTATACAGTCCGCAAGAACCTAGTCCTAACGTCTCCTCGCGCCTCCCTCTAGTCAACCTCTCGCCTGCCTCGTACGACCCTGCTTTCGGCTCTGGCGCCGATGCCAGCGTCAAAGCCAAGACTATCCACCTAATTGCCAGCATCCGAACCATTATGCGAAGTACGTGCCGTCGCCCCTGCTCGATCCCCTCCCTTGTCGGAAATGCGCCGCTTCGAATGCTGACACCTTTGGTTTCAACGCTACAGTGCCCCTGATATTCGTCAACACGGTCATTATTATGTACGAGCTTGTGCTGGGTTAAGGGACTGCTCCGATGTGGTATAATAAAAGGACACGGCGCACACCACTCTATGTACCAATGGAGCCTAGGCATCATCCTATGGAGTTGTACAATGAAATGATTTACGGCTAGCGATGGGGGGAGTCTTTGCTACTTGGAATGCGGCACACCAGTCACTAAGGATTTATGGAAGCTTGTCGAGCAACAAAGGGGAGGGTAACATGAACAGGGATTACGCAAAGCCCCGAGCGCTGCTTGGGCGTCTTGGCTTTATCTTGTATTCCTTCTTGTCTTAAACCAGCCCAGTCAGTCATACAAACGCTGGCTAGGGCTTCCGTTATAATACAGCCACCGTGGCGACGCACTTGACACTCGACGCCACTCGAGAAAGGCTCGTTCGAATGATTAAGTCAACCAGCCGACACGCTTGTCTACCCCACACCCACCATCACCACTCCAGTGCTCCAAAGTCCACAGCCGTCTTGTCTTGCATGTCCCCGACTCCAAACCGCGGCGCAAATCACTCAGCCACCCCTAAACTGATGACAGTTATCGAAATTATTTCGAGGAAACGGCACGTGCCGAGAAAAAAAAATCGCTTTCTGATGCTGTGTGCTCCGGTTGTCCTTCTTTTTTGTCCTTTGCTGTGATGGAAAGCTTGAAAATGAGTATCCTGTCATCCATACAACCAAGGTCTTGTGTGATAAAACAGCTTCGTGTCCCTTGCAATATGTCTTGTAGAAGTGAAGAAAAGTGCTATGTTGATGAGAGCAGGTTGGTGCTCTTTTTCCGCCCGAGGCCAAAACTGAGCCGATCCTTGAGTTTTTCGTGTTTGTCGTGGGCATCGCCGTTTTGCGACGTACCCAAGGCCTGTGCCGTTGTTTTGTCCTTGTGATGGAAGAGACTAAAGCTCTTCTTTGACATCGACTTGCTGCCACGCTTGGACCGGTCTAGGAAACTTGAAGAGTGAGCTGTCCCGTTCTCCTTCTTCCTCTCGCCATCTTCTTGTGCTGCCGACTTCTTACTGGCCTCGAGGACCTTTTGTAGCTCGTCTTGCTCGTTTCGTCGTGCCTGTATGATCTTGACTTGTTCGTCTCGTCGTTTCTTCTCATCAAGCTTGGCCTGCTCCTCTCTCTCCTTCTTCTTCTCCTTTTCCGCCTGCTTCTCGGCCTTTTCCGCAGCCTCACGCTGCTTCTTCTCACGTTTCTTCTCCTCTTTAATCTCTTTCGAGGTGTCTGCTCTACGCAACCCATTCGGAGTGTCTGACCTCCGCAACCCGACTGAAGTGTCTGCCCGCCGAAAACCGTTCGATGGTACTGTCGGAACCATGGGAATTGCAGGGATCGCGGGAACCGCGGGAACCGGAGGCTCCGGGACCACTGCCGGTGCAGTTGATGGTATGGCAGGGGCGGTCATCGCGGGGGCGGTGGTAGCGTGGGCCAAGCTTGCCAGCGACTCTTGCTGTCGAATCGGGGTAACCGGCTGCGTCATCTGCCGCTTTAGAGGTGAAGACTCCGCCTTTTCTCCGTTCTCCTGAGCCAGATTCGCGGCTTCGTTTGCGAGCTTCACTTCTTCCATCCCTTCCCTCTCCTGTTCCTCTCTGACCTTTTCGAAGGTGGTTTCCTGATAAAAGAGAACGTATGCCGTGGCCATTCCCGGCTTGTCGCCGAAAAAGTTGCGCACAAAGTGTTTGTCCACAGGTTCGACCATCTCGTCATCGAACAAGACCCACCCCCGGTCTTTGGTTTTGACGATGGAGACGTAGTGGCCGTGATAGGCATTCCCGCCAATGTGGACCACCACGGCGTACAGCTCATACAAGCGATCCGGGTCTGCTGCGTCGTCGGTCGTATTAAACATACGTAGGTGATAGGGATAGACGACTCGATGAAAGAGCTTCTGCAACCGGCTGTAATCCTCGGTGTACTTGAATCGCTTCAAATGCAAGGTGAGAACCTTGGGAAGGCGCTTTACCTTCATTCGCTTTTCCGCCTCCTGGAGACCTCCACAGTGGTCACAATGGAACTTGTTGCGCTCGCAGAGCATTTCCTCTGCAGAAAACTTTCGCAAACAAGACGTAACCGAGGAGTGCTCTTCCAAATCGATGGATAGATCAAGGAATGTCTCATCTCGTTGGGATGCTGTCTCGCATGTCAAACACTTGGTTTCTGACGTCAAAACGCCCTCAAAAATGTCATGGACCCAGCCAGTCCCAGGCGAGCGGGCGCCCGGGGCCTGGTTTGCCACAGCTGATCCCAGCGCGGTTTGAACTGACTGCGACAGACCATCCTCTCCTTGAAGTTGCATTTTCCGGGCCGTTGCCTCAACGTTGGCAATGACATCATTCAGCACTAAGCCGTAGAATTCGTGGGCGTCTTGGTGCATCGAGTTGCGGAACATCTCGTTATCGCGCTTGAAGATTTCAAGAAACCGCTGAGGGCTCAAAACTCCAGTGTGGGTGTTACTTTCAATGAGGGCCAAGAAGATGTCTTTGAGCCCTGTGAAAGTGCTCTCTTCCATTCCGTACCCAGCCGAGTTCTCTTGCGCCAACTCGAGAATGGGACCCTTGAGCATTGCCTGCTTCTTCTTGTACTCAGGCGTATCGGGCTTATCTTCTGGTCGTACGCCGACTTGACCGGGCAACTGATGATTCAAGGCCTGCCTTTGCTTGATTACTTGGGAGGTGCTGAGGCCCTTTTGCTTGGCTTGTTGTGTCGCGGGGTTTGGAGGTGGAGGGGGTCTGATGGTGACATTGACCTTGGGGCGGGTGCCATTGGGGGTATGAGAAGGCGAATAGGGAGGGTACTTGATGACGTTTTCGCGAAAGGACTCGGAGTAGAAGAGGGCCTGAACGATGGAGTTGCAGTAACTAGGGGCTGGTTAGCAGGGTGGGGAGACGAAGTGAAGCGTGCATTAGATCTCATACCATGTATTTCCAAACTAGAGGGTATGTCAGCTCAGTGATGTTCATAAATAGGTGGAGGATCGGGGGGGAGGTAGGGTGACTGGAACGCACGTTCTCGAGACCAAAGAACCTGTCAGTTCCGTCTTCTCGCAACGGGGGGGCATTTTGCAGCATTTTCTCTAAGGGGGTGAGGTCGAGCACAGGCTCTTCCTTCTTCTTGGAAACGGCATCCTTGGATAGAGTTGAAGAGGCCTGTTCAGTGAAGCGGCATTTGTCAGTAACGATCGGATGTCTTGGCGCAAATGATGAGGATGAGTGAGGAGGGATGAATGGGGAGGATCGGTCGACAAGGTCGTATATCGCTAGGGAAGCGGGAGCGGGAGCGGGAGCGGAAGCGGTAACAGGAGCGGAAACGGGAGGGCAAAGGAGTTGCGACGCACCGTGCCGGAGCCCTTGATCTTGTTGAAGAAGCTGGCCATTTCGGCGTCGGGATGTCGTCGGGAGTGAGGGCGGAAGCAGCCAGCGGGCTACCGAGCCAAGCTGGGGACGAGGTCGGGACGGCCGACCGCAGGAGCTGGGCGGCACCAGCTCAGCGAGGATGGTCGCAATTGGGGCCGCGGGTCATGCGAAAGGGCGTCGGCGGTGGATGGTGAAGCAAATGGATTCAGTGCACGATGGAAGCGACGTCGCGGAGCGAAGTGGTTTGGTCTTTGGATTGCCGAGGAGCGAGGGCGAGTATGAGGCGCTGGAGCTGTGTGGCGTGGACGCGATGGGGCCGGGCTAAATTGCTGGTCTGGGCGGGCGGCAGGCAAAGGGAAAGGCGTCGAGGCGGAGAGGGAAGAATGAGGAGATGACGGGACGTGAGAGCGAGAGAGACAGAGTAGATGGAGTGTGTGCAAGAGCGAGAAGAGTGCGAGGGAGAGATACGAATAGAGACGAAGCGCAAGAACAAGGCAGGTACGAATAGGGACGGTAGCTACGGTCGCAGGCTCAGGCTGATGTGCGTGGTAGGTTGGTCGTTGGTAGTGCGGGTGGTAGTGTGGTTGTGTGGTAGTGCGGTTAGTGATGTAGTGCCAGTGGTGGCAGGAGAGATGGTCTGTTCCAGCGTCCAGGCTTGAACCTGGGGGAAGAGGGGTGGAGGAGGTTGCTGGGAATAGTGGATGCTACAGTTGGGTGTGGTGGCATGTCTAGCGCAAGTTTTGTACTATGTAGGTACATCAAGCCCCCAGGCCCCCCTTGGAGGCAAGGCGGAGCGGAGCTCGGGGCAAGGCAGCTAGCTCTTGTGTGGTACTTGACGGTGGGAGATGTGCCTTGCTGTTCGTAGGTACATAGAGTAGTCGATACAGAACGGGGCGGAGCAGGCGGAGATGGGGGTTTAGGCCTACGGTAGGTATATTTCGCATTTGGTTGGTAGGAGAGACGACTTCCCGTCAAGAAAGATATCGGCCAGCGTGGCTCTTGAGAAACAAAAAGTGAAATCAAAACTGGAGACAGGGAGTTGGAGAAGAAACAAAAGAAACGAGAAACCTTCTCTAAGCCTCTATCTAGCAAGCAAGGTCCATTCCTTTCCCCTTACCATTCGTACATGCCCGGGTGTCTCTCTGGAAGGGAGGGACGGGGATGCTGCAGTTGCGGAGTGGGCTGCAGCGGGCTGCAGTCTGCTGCAAAGGGCGACCACAATGGTCGACCAGGACCCCAGTCTGCCCGGGCAAGGCCCCTAGTGGATAGTGGGTAGGCCCACCCCGGACAGCCTACCCTTAAGCACTCACTGCGTAGCTGTAGGTAGGCACTTAGCTCCTAGGCAGGGAAGAGACCAGACAACCGAGGAGATGCGAGCCAGGCTTAATAAAGACAGTCCAGGAGCCGGGGAGAGAGAGGGGACGGGCAAAGAGTTGGAGGGGTGGGCAACCTGCCGGCCAAGTCGACTACTAGTTTGACTACTACCCAAGTACCTACCGTGCTGTACCTATTTATTTTTTATTTTTTAGTTCTTGGCACGTTTAGCATCAGGCGGCCGGGCACTTCTGCGAGCGTGTCAGCCACTGCAGGAGCCACCAGTGGAGATGATGATGATGGAGGAGACACAGATAGAGAGAGGCAAAACAAGCAGCACCAAAAAAGGCACATGTACCTAGTAGCTATTCTAAAGCCATGCCCGGTGGAGAGGCCAGAGGAGCGTTGGTGTGGGGGCCGCGGATGGGTAAAGTCGTCGGGGCAGTGGTTCCATCCGGGCCCAGGCGGGTGAGAGGCCTATTGGCTGGCGGAGGCCATGGCGACGAGGGTCGGGAGGAATGGCCACGAGGTACTGGCGAGGAACCGGGGTATCAACTGGGGGACATGGATCTGTTATGGATTACGGCCAGGAAGGGTTACCAGTTGGGCGAACGAGAGCCGCAGCAGTAGCACTTGGCGGCAGCGAGCAGGAACCGCAGACGCAGCACGTAACTTAAGTTACTAGGTAGTCTACTAGGGCTGTAGGTAGCGAGAAGCGAGAAGCGAGAAGCGCGTTGAATCTGTGAAATGCAGTTGACTCGGGGTGGTTCAAAGTGGTAAGCGAACTAGCACAGTCAGGGAGTCGAGCCGAGTCGAGTATCTGTACGGAGTACCTACGAATAGAGCTCGGCTGCCTCGAAAAGAAATCCGAATAATTGGACTAGCTACCAAATAGGCGCTTTTCGGGTCAGGTTGATTTGACAGAATGCCCTGCCTGCCCCGTGTTTTGAGGCACCGTCTCGGAACGGCCTGGCCAACCAACGGCGTCTTCCGACCAGCCTGCGCTTCGGCACAGCACAGCACGAGTGCAGAAGCAAACCAGATTATCCAGCCTCTCTCTCTCTGGATGAGGGCGGGCTGACTGGCCGTGTCTCTCATATGCGACTCGACATCTCAACTCTCAATCTCCATTTCACAGAAGAAAAAGAAAAAGACATTTTTCTTCTTCTTCTTCTTCTTCTGTGCTCCCGCCGATTGGGACTCGGCATCGGGACCACACTCCGCCCTCGAGACGGATGCCGGCCGGCGATATTTGCCCCGGAGCGGCATACCTACTACGTACACGAGTCAAACTGAAAGGCGACGCGCTAAACAGCGGCGCCACAACTTGGCGTCCCGAACGATGAACGAAATATTTCTTCTTCTGGCTGCTGAAAAAGGCGTTGGGGAACCTAACCGACTTTAGCCGGCGGCCAGGTACTGAATATACTACGGTGTGCAGAGATGGCAGACTCAACCACGGGGGCGCGGGCTGTTGCAGCGCGGTAATACCATCCATCCATGGCTGCTGTCATGCCAATGTCGTTTGCCTCCTCTAAAGGATCATCTCAACAGGTGCGGATGCAACCTGGTAGCTCGGTTAGCATATACAGTTTATACATCGATTGGATCGTTTCAGCTTTGCTCTGGCGATCCTTTGTCCCTCAGCCAATGTTGCCTACCTGCGTGCGAAGTAGAGCTCCCGAGACCCTACCAGAGTCATGGGTTTCTCCTCGTCGAGTCTCCGTGCCTGTCTTGCCTGTTGAGCCTAGCTGCATCTAACGATCGGCCTAGCCAGGCTACGGGCTTGTTGGTCAGATCAGTCTGCCTCGGTCAGGAGGTACTCATCCAGAGCAACGGGAGGCGTCAAAGGAGGTGGTGATGCCCGAGTGGAGGAGCTGGGCACGGACGAGGATGATGATACGGATTCACAGGGCGTTGGGTTTTCTTCGGGGACTCTTACTCGCTTTGCTTGGTGGGAAAAGGATGCTCTTCCTTCGTCCTTCTCCTCCACCACTATTCTCATCCATCCTCCTCCACATGACCATCTCGTTTGCTCTGGCCCTCTAGCTTGGTCTCGCCACCATCGGCTACAGCCAGGGAAGGGAAGAAAGGAAGAAAAAAACGCAGCCAACGTCTGCAGGGCAATGTGCTCCTGACCCCCCGGTCCCTGTGTCTCCAGCGCTGTCGAACCGATTCTGACGGCCATGGGTTTGGAATCCCTCACTATGTTGGTCCTTATCCTCAGCCAGACAAACTCGTCTGTCTCCCTGGCAGTCCCTGTAGAGTCACTGGCGTGGAGCGGATAGCGACCTGCTTAATTGATCCTACCCTGTCCATGACTTCTGTCAGGGGTGAGCCCGCCTGAAGGTGCACCAAGTACGAAGTACCGTGCCTGGTACACTTCTCACGCACACAAAATGGTGTTGGTTCACCAAACTGGACGAAGGGGGCGTCCACAAGAGGCAGCAACGCAGCCCAACCAACGCATTGCCCCCAGGTCCATATTTTCCTTAAACCATGCCATGGATTTAGATACTCGATGCCCGATGCTTCGATGATGCGAGAGAGTGACTTGAGTGATCACAAAATCACAAAGTGTGGGGTTGCCTTCGCGCCGCTTTCCCCGTAACCTGCTCACATGACCAATCACCCGGCACCAAGTCCCCAACCACGACGCTGGTATCCTATCACACGCATCCCCCCGCGTCCCAGTCGGTCCGTTATCGTCGGAGCTGCTCTACAATACAACATGTGGCACTCTCACTGTTCCTCGAGAGCAGAGATGATGCATCCTGTCTTGCGTGTCGGGTGTCGGGTGTCGTGTGAGATGCTCTGCGGTCTGTGGCCTGTGATCGTGGCTGTTGGCTCTGACTTGCCACTTCTTCCTTTCCCGAACCCAAGTGAAAGTGACCGCCACCCCGGACAAAGCGCGCCTTTTTCTGCCATGTTTGGCTTCTGTCTCCGTCTTCTGCAACTCGGCATTGCTAACCACACCGACCCGTTCGCTCCCTTCCCCAACGGAAAGCCCCCCCGCTCTCGGAGTCGATCAAGTCGAGAACTTGGCTATCTATCGTGGGTGGCGTCGCTGGGTGCGGCGCTTCTGCAGCGGGCGGTTCGGTAGCCACCTGCGCAAACGGGCACCCCGCGCTATAAATGATTCCTTGCATGCATGCCCCCCCCTTGAGATGCTGCTGCCCGTGATTTGCTTGCTTCTGAGCGAAGTGGCTGGAGGGCTGGATGGAGGGCTGGTTGCGTTGCGTGCGGGCTGGAAATAGCTGGGTGGTCGAACCGATGGCATTTGTTCTGGAACAACGTCATGTGCCTTAGCGTGGGTTCGCCCTTCGCTCTGTCACTTCGCGCACCCGCTCAAAACGCACGTAAGCGCCAACCGGCTTCCCCGCTTCCATGTGCCATGACGAAAACATGTCCATTTCGGGTCACCGATTGCACCCGGCGGAACACATCTCCAGTCTCCATGTCCGTAATCCGTACCCATTGCTGAAATCGATCGTAAACCAGCTCAATCCTACAGAGGCCCCTGTTCTGTTCTTGGGGCTACCTACATGTAGTGGACTACCCTGGCGCCTCTGGAGGAGAGGCTTAGTTGCAGCCTTTGGCGATAGTCATACCGGATGGGTAGACGCTGATGCCGATTCGATCGGCCCCGCTTCACAAAAGACCCATCCGACTTCTACTTTTATACTGATCTGTATCCGTAGCCTACGAACTACATAGTATAGTGTTTACCTGCACGCGCTCTTTGTCAAGGCCTGCCGAGCTGACCCGCCTGGGGCTTTTTTCGATCTCGATATCGTGTCAGCATCGCCTGGCAGATGACGATCATGATGACTGAGACCACTGAAATTTCTCGGTGTGCCTGTACTTAGGAAATGGTGAAATGAACTCCGGTAGCACAGCTGGATCGCCATGGTGTCGCTGATTCTGCAAGCATGAATATCCTCTTGCGGGCTCTCCCGAAGCTCCCGATCAAATACGGAGTCTCACGGAATACAGTAGTCGACGATTATCACACCTCCACTCTTCTTAACGTGTTTGTCAGCTGTTTCACACGACTCATGAGCTTGTGGCCTAAGAAATAATGGAGCAGCGTTAACATCATAAACATGCCGATGTTGACTTGTTTATGAGACAACTAGGTACCTATTAGCACCTGGACTCTCGTCAACCTCATCCGGGAATCTTATAATTGCTCATTGAATAATCCACACAACAAGTCAGGTTGTTAACTCTTGGCGGGACTCTGTTAGTTATCTCCAAGTACATACAACATACTCAACAAGCAGAAGAAGCAGAAGAAAAGAAGCAGAAACCTTCCTTCGACCACAGCATTAAGCCCCGCCTCTCGGCAATTGTACCGTCAATGATGGGGGACGCACAAGTTCTCAGTTGTTGTCCTGCCACAAGCATACCCCTAATCCCAATCTCGAGGCTCGGCCTCACTTCTTCTCCGCTGGCGGTGGAGCACCACCCGTGGTAGGGAAACCCATGAAGATCTTGAAGTAGTCCTGTCCGACAAGTTAGCACCACTGCAATTTTCTGATAAGGCTACGAGTGTAGGCCTCGATGAGTGACTTACATAGATCATCCACTGAAGTCCAGTCAGCGTGCCAATCATTACGATTCGCACAGGCAATCCGTTCCAGAGACCCGAAAAGCCAATATCCTTGTATATCCGCCCCAGTGCGCTGCCAAAGGGCTCGCCTGGCGCGCGGTTGGAGTTGAGCTTGCTGACCATGACGTCGGCTGGGTGAGAAACGATGGCACACAGGATACCGGCTAGGTATCCACCGGTAAAGGAGACACCCGTCTGGGCGGCCTTGCTGTAGTCGCTCTTCTGGCCGGGAAGGCCGTCATAGATCATCTCGACAATCGTCTCAAACGAGGCGAACTTCATCATGGTGTACGGGATCTGGCGGCCCCACAGCGGATACAGACCCTTGTACAGGCCGGCCACGCCCTCCTTGCCAACGACGGTGCTTACGCCGTGAAGCGTGCCGCGATACGGGTTCGGGATGCTGCCTTGCATGCGGACTTTGACAGCCTCGAACGGACATAAGGCGAGATCTGCCAGAACTTCGGCCGAGGCGGATGCCGCCAAGTACAGACCCGTCTTGTACTTGTGTGCAGCCTCGGGACCTGCCATATCCGAATAAGTTTTCTTGAAGTACTCATACCAACCGTACTTGAAGGCACCCTGGGCACTGTAACCAAGCAGTGTAGGACTCCAGCCGGTGAAGATGCCGCGGACGCCTTCGGCACGGTAGATCTTGCCCCAGGCCTGGAAGTTGCTTTTGTACAGCTTCGAGTCGACCTGGCGACGGGTCTTGACGAGATCGAGCGGCGTGACGGCCGCGTGGGTGAGGCCCTAGCAGAACAGACGTGTCAGCTCAATGGCTTGAGTGAAAGTTCCCAGTCATGACATGGCAATTGTCACTTGTCAGCTCAGCTTTGGGTCCGGGGGTACTTACACAGGCCAGCAACCCGCCAAAGGTGCAGGCGGCATAGTAGCGGCCAGAATAAAGCTCAATATGGCCAGTTTTGGCCTGGGCCTTGGAGCTCGCCTTCTCGAATTCGCGAGTGGCCTCGGCGCTCAGCTTCTTCGCCTTGTCCTTGGCATCGTCGACGACGGAGTAGGCGCTGTAAAGCTCCGGACGCGCCTGGTAAGGTGTGCGACCGGTGTTGGCGAGCGGAGTGGGGACAGAGGCCTGAAAGACATCGCGAGACGGATGTAAAGGCGACATTGTAGGAGCTTAGGAAAGGAATTGCCAGCAGAGGGCGCCGGAGAGAAACCTGTGTGACAAAGGCGTGGCGAGTTAATATCTGAATGCACAAAGAGCGTAGAATGCAGAGAGGACGTGACTTACCTCTACTATGTACTTAGATAAGCTATGACGTCGACGAATAAGGGAAAGTCAGTGAGTGTTGCAGTGGGAAGGGGAAAGTCCTGTCTCAGGCCGCGACGAACCAAGCAGGAGATTTGTAGATGGCTAATTAACCAGAAAAGGCTGAAAATGTCGCATCGAGGAGAAGTTGAAAGTACGAAGTAAGCCGGGATGGCCAGCCTTCGGAGTATAGGAAGACAGGAAGATTAACTCCGGATGAGTCCGAACGAGCCCGATTTAGATGACGACACGCCCGCTCTCACCAACACCGAAACGCGCACAGAGTCGCCGGAACTACAAGCCCGGGGTGACATCCTGTTTACCTGCACGAGTCGAATACTTGTTTTTATCAGCCGCATGTCACGAATTCTTAAGGTACTCAAGGTGTCCCGAGGAATGATCTCCACTGAGTGATGACCGGATTGGTGCAATATCGACGATAGCTTTTGTCTCGTAGTCAACAAGTTCACCGTGTAAGTGAAACCCTCCGTCCATCTACAGTGGATCCTTTGATTGACGGTTGACGTTCAATACCCAGGTTGCCAGGCTGAGATATATGGATACACTCTGAAAGCCATGACATTCACTCTTCACCCAAACGACAGGCCACGACATTAGCATAATAACAATACACTTACGTACGCAGGCTAACCCAATCCCCAATTCAAACTATAGCTTTAACTCGAACACTAAGCTATCGTACCTGATATTCGTTGACGTTGGACGATTTCTTAGCTATTGTCAGGCGCTAAATGCCAAATTGCATAGCGGCGTCGCTCAAGGTCCAGCCTTCGCTACTAGTACAGCTGCCCCACCATCCACTGATTTTTAGTACTTCGTGCTCTGATGTAGCATAAATCCCTGACGTGGATTTGCTCGAACCACCACCGCCAACCAACCCGTCGACAAACCTCACGATCCCCTCGCTTTCAGGTCGCTACCGGGCTCACCACTGCCTCTGAACCCCAGCGACTACCATTTCCAATTGCATAAACGCATACACACACACACGTAATCAGCCTGTGCTCGACTTAATCATGGCTGCTGCCACCGCCTCCACCTCCGCTTCGCGCACTGCGTCGCAGCCAGTTGTCACCAGCTGGGCGTCTCGATATCGCGGGGTAAGCCTTAACCACCCGAACTCATATCGAGCGCACCAGCGCATCTTTATTCCCTTTTGCCTGCTTTGGCTGTCTCTGGAATGAAATCGCGAAGCTGACAAACCGCCTTCACAGGCCACCATCCAAGATCTCGACCCTCCCGCCGCCCTCTCCCTCAACCCCTCCGACTCCATCTCCCTCGCCCTCCTCTCCGCCTTCGAGCGCGACTACACGCACCTGACCATCGTCGACAGCAACACCCGCGCTCTGCTGGGCTACCTCTCCATCCCCCATCTGCAGTCGCTGCTCGACAGCGGCAAGGTCAAGCCCGACGACCAGCTCTCCGCCGCCATGACCCGCTTCCAGCGCCGCGGCCGCACCTACAGCGTCATCACCATGGAGACGACTCTCGAGGAACTCGAGGAATTCTTCCGCGGCGGCCAACCCGAAGGTGCTCCCTGGAAGGAGGAGTTCGCTGTGATTACCGACGAGAAGAGGAGGTTCGTCCTCGGTGTCGCGACGGTGCAGGATTTGGCCGAGTTTGCCAAGAGGAGGCCAGCTTGAGCGAGGGCAATAAATATGAGAGCCAGGGAGAGATTGCATATAACATTCCACTAGGAATGGACAAATGAAGAAAACTGCTTCATACTAAGAGCCGTCAAAGCAAAAGCATCGTGGGCGTTGGATGGACTAGACTGAGCATTTGGACTATGTTACATGAATGGGGAGGATAAACAGCCTATACTTGTGGCAGACATCAACATGACTTAAGGCGAATGTGACCAAGACAGGTGCACAAATATGGGAGTCATGGAGCCATGGCTCGGAGAAGACACTTTCAACACAGTGGAGCTTTAGAAAGCCATGCATACACAAAGTCTTCTCGGGGTAAGGTTCCAATATGTCTTGTCAATTACAAGCATGATGGATAGCAACTTTCGTCAAGGTTTATAGGTCTAGGGCAAGCTTCAACCACCCAAACACTATCAAAACTCACCACACGAGGTTTCGGGCTCGACTTCTCTCGGCATCTATCTGTACCAATAGTAAACGACTATCTACAGCACGTAGTCGTACACGAATAGGACTTGGACGCGCTGGTCACCCTTGGTCACCACAATGCGACGGCAGTACCGCCTCTCGCCGCCGATATTCTGGAAGCCCCAGATCTGGGTGGCGATCCAGCCATTGTCCTGGCTCTCGACGTAGCTCTTGACGAAAGTTTTGCCCTCGCCCTCGATCAGCCAGTCCTTCTTCAGGAACTCATCGTCGACCTCATCGAGGCTGACAAAGGTGGACAGGCCCTTGACGGAGCCGAACAACCAGTCCGAGTGCTCACGGAAGGTAGCGTCCAGGCAGCGGTTCTCCTGGGTGCTAGTGAGGCCCGAGGCGGACTGGACGATGTCGATGTGCGTGACGACGTCGGTGGACGTGTTGGGGGCCTTGGGCGGCGCCGTGTACTGGTTCACGTCGAGGGAGATGGACGCGTAACCGATGGGCTTGCGCACTAGGTAGCCGATGCCCTGAAGGGCGAGGACGGGCTCCGAGCTGTCGGAAAGGGTCTTATTCTGTTATAGATGGTCAGTTTCTGGTTTCTGGTGGGCAGTTTAGGGATATCATGGGGCGTCTCGTGATGGCGGGGTGAAGATGTGAGGAGGGGCAGATATGTTGAGGGGTGGCGGTTGCGCCGGACGCAAGTGGTCTCCTGGTCTCGACGCGAAGTGCTACTTACCAGGTTCCATTTTCCGCTGAGGTCGGTGATGGTCTTTTCGGTAGGTGCAGCCATTTTTTCTGTGTGTGCAGGCGAGATGCGTTTGGTGAGGGATTGGGGGATGAAGTGAAGTGAGTTGAGTGAGGCGAGGCGAGACAGAGGTGAGGCGATGTGGTGACGTGAGTTGAGATGTGGATAAGAGGAACTGTCAAAGCTGCAGGAACAAACCCACACACGATTGCAGGGTCAAGTTCAACAACGGAATAAGAAAAACACGGATACGGAAATACGATGATAACTTAGTAGTGGAATGAGCATCACGTTGAAGAAGACTCTGTGGACTAATTATATGAGCAAAAAAGCCCTTCTACCCCTTCCAGCCGATTATCACAAGCAAAACCCGAAGGGGTCAAGGCCAAGATGCATCGACGACCTCAGCTCCGAGGTCAGCGAGCCCATCATCACATTCACGAGCCAAGCAGCAGGGGTCGTCTCCACTATTTGCTATTGCGGGGTGAGATGGGCTATGCCCCCTTGGCGATGATAGAACTGTGTTTTGATGGCAAATGTCCGTCCTCTCTGCTCTTACTAGTAAGGCCGGGCACTTGGTGTACTAGTAGTGTAGGTACCGTACGAACTCGGAGCAAGGCAAGTCAACCATCCGGCGGAGGAAATATGCAAATGGGGAAGTGGAGGCCGCGATGCCAGGATGCGGAGGACTTTATGGCGGCGGCGGCGGCGGCGGAGGAGGAGGTGACAGGAAACTACCATAATTGACATGGTTGGTCGTCCTTTCCCCGTGAAAACAAGGAATTTTTGGAATGGGAATGGCCGAGTCGGGTAGGTGGATGGAATGACTCGAAGGAGGAGCAGGCTCTTCTTCTTCAGGCCTTGGCTAGTTGTGGACTACCTTAGTACTTAGGCAAGCTAAGTTATTCAGATATCAGACATGCTCCCACCCTTAGCACGTGGCATATGGGAGAAGAAGCCCATGCGAGTCATTTTCCCCCTTCTTTTTTGGCCCTAGTATCCCATGATGAGTGAGATGCAGACGGTCTTCAGGGGACAGGCACAGGAACAGGAACAGGAACAGGAACAGGAACAGGAACAGGAACAGGAACAGGAACATGAATATACTAGAACCGCGAGGTGGGTGTACACCAACATGTCAGCATCACCCAAAACACCATCCTGTGACCCCGCGATGCGCAATCCCGGCGCGTCTCACCCCCATCCTTCTCGTTCGCTTCCACATGATCGCTTGCTCAGGCAACCACCTCGGCTTAGATCTGTGGATTCGTGACCCCCGGCCCATGTCATACCTTTGCCATCTACCATGTACTCTGGCCAACTTCGTCTCAGACAGCCCGGAAGCGGTCTGCACCCAGACCTAGTCCGCTACATAGTAGACCCTACCTTGGTAGACTATCAACATGTCAAGGTGTACCTTATTGATATTATTAGCTTAGGTAGATGAAGATGTAGTGCTCCCCCAACTCCCCCAAGATCATTTCGGCCGCCCCAACCGACTCCCCCTTCTTGCATCCCCAGAATCGCTCATCTTCTAGTCATACACTGTATCGCATCTCCACACTGATCTCTTCCACACACCGTCATCCTCAAGCTGTCTTTCCCGGACACGACCGCTCGATCATGTTGCTCCCCAGCCTGGCCAGTTGCGGCCCATTCATGTATCGACAGCCGTCTCTCATGCCATGGGCGTGCGTCGTTTCTGGTATCGTGTCTTCCTCCCTCAGACCGACTCCTCGCTCGGCCGAGTCCATGCACAAAAGAAAAAGGCCACGCCGGTATCCGTACATGTATGCTGTCTCGCCTTGAATCCAAGCTCTCTTCAGGTATCTCAAGGCCACCAGTTCATCCTCTTGTAACTGTCAATCACCTCTTGCATATTTTCCTTGGTGAGGGCGGGCTTCGTGTATTCGAATCCCAACAGCTTCTCTAGTCGGCTTCCATCCATGCTGAGGTCCGTGTCCTTGAGAAGCTCCTTCTCCATAAATGGCGTCAAGGGGCCCGGCCGTGTGATGCCTGCGTCAGCGAGGAGATCCGCCCACGGACCCAATACCTCATCGTTGACATCGTCCACGACGCTATCCAGGTTTAACCGCGCAAATGTGCTGATGAGCTGGCCCTGGAATCCCGTCTCGATCTTGAAAATGTCGCCGATTAAGGTGGCGACCGTTCCTTGGCTGGTCATGCCCTTGTCCACCACGTTGAAGATGACTGTCTTGCCCATGCTACCCTCGTCCCATCCGGCCTTACCAGCATCATACCAAGCGGCGGCACTCCACAACGCGCGTGTAACGTCGTCGATGTGCGCCGTATTGGTTCGCAGATCCTTGGTCCATAGCCATTTCAATTCTCCCTCGAGGTGCTGGTAGACGCGCGCCATACACAAAGCCGTCGCAACCCACTGAGAAGCGTACGGGCCGTACACGTGCGGCAGTCGTACAATGACGAGGTTGAGCCTGTGAGATATCGAGTCAACAACGGCCACAACCGACACCACAAATCCAGCCATCATCAGCTTACCCCTCAATCTTAGCCAGTTCCTCCTCTGCCTGTAGTGCGAAGACGGCAATCCTGCTCCATGGCTTCAACTTATCCCCTTCCTTGCTCGGGGAGGAGTCCGACTTGTACACCATGCCAGTGCTAAGTTCCACAAAGGCCTTGACCTTTCGTTTCGCGGCCTCGGTGCCGACGGCAATGGACAGGTTCAGGGACCGCAGCTTGTAGACCTCATCCTCCTGCGAGTATCTTGTCTCGCCACCACAGTTGAAAACGTAGTCCCACTCCTTTCCGTCGGCACGATCGAATATCCTTGCTAATCCTTCTGCAGGCGGGGAAAGTCACGTTAGCCGCTAACGCCTAACCATGGAACTACAAAGGCCAGGCTCGAAAAAGGAGGGATAGGTTGAAGAACTCACCGGGTCTGCTAGCATCGGCTTGCATGAACTTGTCCTGGGAACATGCCTCAGAAAACTCGGGAGCCAGCCATGCGAGCTGCGGCAGCACCTTGTCGACGAGTCGCACTTCAGAGGCGAGGTTGTTCTGGTGGATGTGGAGGGCGAGGAAGCGACCGATGTAGCCTAGTCCTCCGATGATTAACACCGAAGGCTTCTCGTTTTCGGCCATGATTATTACGCTTCTGGTGACCAAGTCGTGGCGGTGGGAGAGAACCCAGGTGAGGCGGGGTCAGAAGTGAGGTCGTCGATAGGCAGTGGCCGGCGGCGCGACGAACAAGCGGCACGGGACGGGACGGGACGACGCAGATTCCCAAAATCAGGGGACGCGGTATCTCGATCGGGATCGTTTGGACTGAGAACCACCACCGATGGAGTGGCTACTGGCGGAAAAAGTCGAGTGCAAAGACCTGGGTGCTATAAGGGATGTGTTTCGAAAGCACGGGCGTTGGGGCGAGGCTCGTTGGCGAAAAGCGAGCGAGATCAAAGACCAAGGCCGGTTGGAAGCTAAAGTCGTGGTAGGCCCTGGAGATGATGCGCTGGACTTCGAGGTGGGGGCAGAGGGACAGCTGGACAGCGGGGACAGGCGAGGTTGAATTAGGGTCTCGGGTGGTATCAAAGGCAAGGAAGAGGTGGAAAGAAGTGGAAGATGCAAAAGACGGTCTGAGACAAGAGCGGCGCAAAGTCAGCAAAGGGGGAGGTAAGAGTAGGAGGTAGGAGGTAGGCGCTGAGGTGCACAAAGGAGGTCAAATGGTTTTGTGGGCGTGTGCGTGGGTGGGCTTTGGGCGTGGGCTTTGGGCGTGGTGTGCCTGACGTTGCGGCGGGTGCGGCGACGTGGTAGCGGCGGAAGTGTGGGAACAAAGGGGAACAGAGAGAGAAGGAGAGAGAGGGAGTCGGGTTCCAGGAAACGGGGAGACGACGGACGGGAGGACGGAAGACGGGAAGACGGCGGAGGAGGAGGAGTAGTATGCAAAGTATTAGGGGCTAGTAGGTCGGCAGGTAATTAACACGGCTGCGCCAAACGCACGACACGGTCATCAGCCCGCCTGCCGGGACGAGGACGGGGGGAGATATGGGTACGGTAAGGGTACGGACGGAGATGGGGGATGGCGATGTGGATGGCGATTGGGATTGGGATTTTAGGAATATTGCTTCTCTTCCTCTTCCTCTTCCTCTTCCCTTCCCCTAATGCCAAGGGGGAATAAAGTAGAACAAGACCAGAAGCTCCTATGATCCAAGACAAGAAAAGACAGTGGGCTGATAGTGGATGAGTAGGAGAGTTGTAGGTATGGTTTCAGAGAAGATAGGCGTAGGAAATACTACTAGGTAGGTATTCGTATGTAGGCAGCGACAAAAAAGTGAAGGGGTGTGTTAGAGAGGATGTAGGGATATGGTGGACATGTTCAAGACCCAAAACCGAAGACCATGACGGGGAGGCAAGCCAGATAGGCAAACGGAACGACACCAAGCTCAACTTACTGTGAGAGTCGAAGATGAGGTAGATAAGTAGATATCGATATGTTGATACCCAACTAGGTACGAAGGACAAATCGCTTTCAGAGTAGAGGGCGTAGGTGGTTGGGTGCAGTACGAATACAGAGGACAGTGGGTGTGGAGGGGTTCGTTCTTTATTATTACGGAGTACCAACTCTATGCACCATTCAAGTCCTCACCACTAAACCTAGGAGCGCCCACTTCTTCCTCTCCACAGGGAGTCCACTCCACGGCCGTAGCCTGTCAACTTGTCCCCGCCAGGGCCACTTTCAAGTTCAACCACTGTCCCATCCCTGGCCTGAGCTCGGCTCCTTATTCCTCCTTCTCCTCTCTTCCTCCTCTCTTCCTCCTCCCGGTCCTGTGCTGGGTTGGACAAGGAGAGGAGGATGAGAAAAATGAAGAAGAGAAAGAAAGAGAAGAAAAAAAAGACCCCTGGATGGTAGTGGAGATGCTCGGCTTGGGGTGCTTCCGGAGTGTTACATACAGCCGATTGCCAAATCCTGCCGGCGGTTGTGCTTCCGACGTCTTCTTTTTTCCACCTTGACTGCACCGCAATGCACTGTACCGCACGGCACGGCACTGCATGGCATGGCATGGCATCGCATCGCATAGCATAGCATAGCATAGCATAGCATAGCATAGCATAGCATAGCATAGCATAGCATAGCATAGCATAGCATAGCATAGCATAGCATAGCATAGCATAGCATAGCGTCGCATGGCATGCATATGCAGTATATCGCAACAGGGGCCCAAAACCAGCGCGCCCCGAGTCATTCACTCGTCCTCACCTCAGTCGACCATGCTCCTTGCAACCATCGTGACCACCCCCGTGACCCTTGCCCTCTCGAGAGGCCGCACGGCGCAGCGTGGCAACGGACAAACGACGACCACGGCAACGATCATCCAGGGGTCGGTTCGGGCTGGTTAACTTAGTTCGCAAAATGGTCAATGGGCCCGTCCGTCCACATCGCGTCGGCGGCGGCGGACTAGCAGCTAGCTACCGAGCTTGCGATGGGGCACCATGTTCGTCATTGTCATTGCGGAACAGGGGGGATGGATGGACGAGGAAGAGGAGGAGGCCTGGCACGACCCATCGCTCACCAGACACCACTTGGAGGTCCTTGGTCGTCGATCTTCTGGGTTTGACTTTGGCTTCCTTGGGAGCTGACTTGTTCCTCCAACAAGCGGTAAGGAATGTCCAACATCTGCATACATAGCAAATGTATTCATACAACACCCTTCGAGAAGCTCCCAGTGTTCCTTTGTCCGGGGAAGTCAACAGACAATAGACAACATCCAGAGTCAGCTTGTTGTAACAAAACAAAGCACATACAGCTGGCTGACGGGCTGACTGACTGACAAATGCCACATCCCAACCTCCCTCCCTAAGATGCGTCAGCGCGATTTCGAATCCGCCGGCCGCCTGTCCCTCCGCCTCTTGCGGCCCCTTGTGTCTAAGCCCATGTCAAAATGGCACTGCATCCTGCGCGTGCAACCCCAAGCCAAGACCCAAGACCCAAGACCCAAGCCGTCACAGGAATGAGGTAACCCCTCCCTTCAGCACTTATAATAACAAATCCCCTCCAGTGCCCCCCCTTCCCCGCCATGTTTGTTTGCCCCAGCGCATCAAACCCCTGACTGACCAGCCTGGCGAGAGAGTGAAGAAAGACAACGGATCCTACCTTGAAGGCGTGTGTCGTCGAGGCTTGAGCGAGACAAAGAAGAACGGCCCCCTGCTATCAAGGTCAACGCAACCAGTTGGCTCGCTCGCTGCAAGTTGCCGAGTCGAGTCAAGAGCAAAACTCTCATTACAATGTGCATATGATGGAGTTCCAGCCGAGACCTTGGCTGTACGTACTATGTACAATGCAGCGGCAGGGACATGGGCGTCATGTTGCGTCCCTCCCCCCCAAAATGGAACAAGGACCAGAATTCAAAGCCTTGTGCTCCTCTAGCGCTCGCAACCGGCCTTGCGCGTCGATCCACGATCCCGTCCGGGCCGCGCCTAACAGACAGGGAGGGACACTGCTTGAATTGTCCTAACGACCCGACAATTTGCTAATCGAGGCTCCCTACCGACTCACTGACCAGCTTGCCAAGCCGGCCAAGGAAGGGGTGGACTAGTAACGTAAGCAAATGGTGTGCTCTAACGTTGATACCTAAGGCAGACCTCGCTTGCAATAATATCCCGCCATGTAAGGTAGGTAAGGTACCTAGTTTGCCCTTTCCGTGATACATTCGTGCTTCCATCTTCAGGTCTCACTGCAGCGCTCGTCTTCATCCGTGGGAACGGGAACTAAAGGGGCCACGGCAGACGGCAGAATGATGCAACGGGCCCAGGGATCGGGACGGAAAGACGCGGGTGGGGGGTTTGATTCTAGAACAATTCCACCCAGCCAGCTCCCCGGTGACAGAGAACGGGGAAAAGCAATGTGCCTGCATCCCGCCTACTACTACCTCACTATACGAAGTATCCAAGCAATGTCGATAGACTCGTGATATTAGTGTCTCGAAAGCTCAGGAAACTCTCGCTTTTGTACCCAGTTACCCAGATCGTACACATCAACCGACCTGTGATATTACGGTCTATTGCCCACCCGTCCAACAGACATGTCAGATATGTACGTCAATCCAACACCAACACCACCAACAAACAAACCCCCACTCTATAACTACCAACATCAACACCAACACCAACATTAACATCAACGCCATCTCAACCCCGTGCTACCAATCAAGCGTCCAAGCGCCTTCCGATGACAAGCAGCCCGTCCGCCTCTCTACAGCAATCTTCAAGCACCGTATGTAATGTACACACGTACTGCGGATGGACGTACCGAATACTACGGTGCCCTCATGCATCTCTTACTTACAGCTAGGTGCAACGCACGCTCCCACCTTTCAGCTTGGCGCCCGGTATGATCCCAGTCCCAGTCCCAGTCCCTACCCGTTGCCGTTCCGCCGCCTAGGTAGCTTTCCCGGGCAGGGTCCGGATATGGATCCATCCTCTCATCCTTCTCCATGCTGCCCCCGAGCCCCCGAAGATCGAGTCGCCGTGTGTCGCAATTCGCAAAACACAGACCGGGTATTATCCCTTTGACTGTCGTAAGGCGACACTCGGGTCACGAGCAAGGATTTGGTCCAACCAGAAAATCGCAATTCAGAGGTACATTGGACCTCACATAAATTAATATGGCAATATAAGTCCTCACATTTCTCAGATCGACATAGAGATACATTCAACTCAGCGGCGATCCCTGGCTGCTCAACGTCACTGCATGTATCTCTGCCTTAGCTGGGTTCATGTGGGGCCCGGTACGGAAGTGTCGCCTTAC